>JAJPUD010005309.1:0-15030 GCA_023553655.1 Myrmecobius fasciatus
GGCTAGGTGAGGACATCCTCCCAAATTTCTTTATTCAAGTCCTGCTTGATTTTTATACATTTGATTTTTTGGTGTGTTATTGTTCAAAGTTATCATTTTATCTTTGGTAATCACCTCTGGTTAAGAATACATTTCCAATTCATAGCTATGAGAGGTATGTGATGTGTTTCTCCTGATTTTTTAAAGGTATAATATTTCACATTTAGGTTGTATATACATTGAGATTGTATTATGAAATATGGTGTGAGGTATTGGTCTGAGCCTAATTTTTGCCAGACTGTTTTCCAATTTTCCCATCAGTTTGTATCAAGGAGTTTTGTCCTAGGTAATTTTATGTTTTTTACCTTATTGAACACTAAATTATTGAATTCTTTTGTTTCTGAATCTCCTTTATGTAACCTATTTCTTTAATCTATATATATATATATATTTTTTTTACTAATGCCAGATGGTTTTGATGACTGCTGCTATATAATATAGTTTGGGATCTGGAAGTGCTATTTATTCACCCTTTGTCCTTACATCATCATTTCCCTTGATGTTTTAGATCTTTTGTTTTCCAAATTAATTTTGTTATTATCAAATTCTGTAAAGTATCCCATTGCTAATTTGATTGGCTTAACATTAAAAGCATAAATTAATTTGGGTAATTCTGTCATTTTAATTATATTGTCATGGTATAGCCATGAGCACTGGTTATTTATATTATTCCATATTTCTTTAAGGAACACTTTATAACTGAATCTATGCACATCTTTTTTTTAAAGGAGCTCTTTGTCATTGAATCTATACAAAGCTTTGTACGCTTCGGTAAGTCTCAGGTTTTTTTTATGTATTTTGTAATTATTTGGAATGATATTTCCCTTTATATTATGTTTTTATTGTTTTATTATATAGAAATGATATTGATTTTTTTCTTTTTTTTTTTTTTTTTGCTGAGGCAATTGGGGTTGTGACTTGCCTAGGGTCACACAGCTAGGAAGTATCTGAGACTACATTTGAACTCAGGTCCTCCTGACTTCAGGGCTGGTGCTCTATCCACTGCACCACCTAGCTGCCCCTATGATATTGATTTTTAAGGATTTATTTTTTAATCTGCAGATTTGCTGCAACTAATGTCTCAATTAAGTATCTTTGCTGAATCTGGATTTTCTAAGGAAACCATAAGCAAACAGGGATAATTTTATTTCCTCTTCATCTGTCTTTATTCCTTTAATTTCTTTATCTTGGTTTATTGTTATTAGCATTTCCAGAACTATATTAAATAATAGTGGGGAAAGTGGGCATCCTTGCTTTACTCTCATATTCACTGGAAAAGGTTCTAGTGTGTTCCCATTGCATATAATACTTGCTTTTGTCTTTAGATAGATGCTTTTTTATGATATTTTTAAAAAGCCTCTCTGTGCTATGTAGGGCTTTTAATATAAAGTTATTGTGCTTTTTCAAAGGCTTTTTCTGCATCTCAGGATAAAAAAGTAGTTTGGGATATTTCAGTTTTTAATTTGATTAATTATATTGATTGTTGTCCTAAGGCTGGACATTGCATTCCTCATACAAATTCTACTTGATCATAATGAATGATTTCTTACATAAATCTCTGTAGTCTGTTTAATAGGATTTTATTTAAAATTTTGGAGTTAATCATCATTAATAATAATGGCCTAAAGTTTTCTTTCTGCATTTTATCTTTTCCTGCTTTATGTATTAGGACTGTATTTGTCTCATAAAAGGTCTCATAAAGGAATCCTTTCTTAATTTTTGAAATAATTTAGAAGTATGGGTACTGTTTTTTAAAAGTTTGCTCGAATTTTCCTGCAAATTCTTCAGATCCAGAAGTTTGTTTACTTTTTTCCCCCTCTGGGGTAGTTTTTTTACAGCTAGATCTATTTCTTTTTCTGAGATTGGGTTATTTAAGATCTCTGTTCTTCTGATAGTCTGATTATTTTGTTTTTCTTTTGTGTTCTCAGTTTTGTTAGTATATAACTACATATATGTTCTGATTATTTTTATTTCTTTTGGTTTTGCTACGATTTTTGCCTAGCTTATTTACTATTTTATTGATTTGATTTTCTGCTCTTTTATTTTTAATCAGATTAGTTAAAGTTTATCTATTTTATTAATCTTTTCAGAGCATCAGCTTATAGTTTTATTTATTATTTCTATGGGGTTTTTTGTTTCTAATTTATATATTTCCTTTCTAATTTTTTTAACATTTCCTTTTTGTGATTTTTTTAGTTTTGTTTGTTTGTTGGCTTTCTAATTTTTAAAAATAAATATTCAATTCATTAATCTTCTCTTCCTGTTTTGTTGGTTGTTGTTTGGTTGGTGGGTCCTTTGTTCTTGAAGAGGAACAATATGACATCACTTTGACCTTAGAGTCAAATTACGGTATGTCCAACTGTGGCTAATCAGACCAATATGAGCTCCAAATACTATAACACAGATCAAGCACAAATAGTCCATGTGAATATTTGGGGTGGATTCTCTATACCTTTGCGCATCTCACATTTCTTTTGAGGCATGTTATGGTGGGCAGTTCTGGGCCAGTTCCTCCTGTGTAGTGCAATCAGTAACAGTTCTTAAGAGAGACTTTGAGAGTGTCCTTGTATAGCATTTTCTGAACACCATGTGAGCACTTGCTCCGTGTGAGATCTCCATAAAATAGTCTTTTTGGCAAGTGTACGTTTGGCATTCAAAAGATGTGGCTACCCCAACGGAGTTGCACTCTCTGCAATGGAATTTGAATGCTTGGCAGTTTAGTTTGAGAAGGGATCTCAGAGTGTCTGATATCTTATCTTGCCAGGTGATCTTCTGATTTTATTAATTTTGTTGATGTATGCTTAAAAAATATGTTTTTTCCCTGAGGACTCCTTTAGCTACATCCCCAAAATTTTGGTATGTTGTTTCATCATTATCTTTTTTTTTTGAACACAGCCATTAAGTATTTCTGTCATTTGTCCTTTGACCTACTCATTATTTAGGGCTTCTTGGGTCTGGATCTTTTATTTATGTTCCTTGAATCAATTATTTTTATTGAATCATGTCTATAAAGGATATGCGAACTATTTCTTCTGTTTTACATTTGTTTGCAATAAATATCTTTGTAGCCTAGCACATGGTCTATTTTTATAAAAGTTCCATATGATACTTAGAAATATGTATATTCTTTTGCTGTCCCATTTAGAAGATGCTATTAAGTCATTTAACTTAAGTTTCTTCAAAAAAATGTTAAATTCTGTCCTTTCCCTTTTGTTTGTCTTTCTGTTACATATCCAAACCTGAGAGGGAGAATTTGAAGTCTCCCATCACTATTGTGTTATTATTTATGTTTGTTTCTCAGATAATGTTTTATTTAGGAATTTGGATGCTTTATGCATTTGGAATATATAAATTTATTACCGATATTGGTATCTGTGATTTCTTTCAGCATAATATAGTGTCCTTGTTTATTGCTTTTTATTTTTTGAATATTTATTTTTGCTTTGTTGTGACTCCTGTTTTTCTTGGATTCACTTGATGCATAGTAAAAAATTTTTTATATATCTTCAGTTTTATTTTGTGTACGCCTTTTGTTTTTAAATGGGCTTCTTGTAAGCAATAGATTATAGAGTTTTGTTTTCTTATCCAGACTGTCACTTTTTTTGATTGGTCAGAGTCATTATTTAAAGGAATTTAGAGTTGTTTGAGGGAGAGGTTGGGCAAGTTCCTGCCTTTACAATATCACCTTGGCTTTGCCTAACTTTTTTTGATTGTTTAATGCATTCATATTCAAAGTTATGAGAGTTTGATTTCTATTCTCCTCCATCTATCTTTAATATTGTTTTTTTTTAAGTTATGATTTTTTCTCCTGTAAATACAGTACTATATTCCTTCCACCTTTTTTTAAGGTGGTTCCTTCACCCCTGATTTCCTCCTTTCTTATTTATTACCTTTTTTTAACCTTTGGAGTTTTGCTTATTAGTTCTCTTTTCTCTCTTGCTTTTATCTGGTTATATAATTCTTTCCTTCTTTTTCCTCTCAGTCAAGTATATTCTTCCTTCCTTTCCTCCCCTTGAGATCGTCCTGTTTATTAGTTTAAGTTTCATTTTTTGCCCTCCTTTCCAAAAAAGATTTCTCTTTTCATTACCCATTTTCTCTTTCTGTGTACTCTAGACCCTCATTCTCTGATTCATGACCCCTATATATAATCATCTGGATCTTGTCTCTTATGTTCCTCATGCATTCAGAGGTTCCCAGGTATCTAGTCTAGGGTCTTTCCACTAGGTGGTTTCTGCCATTGCCCTGTAGAGCTTGCCCCATTGATCCTCCTACCCAGTGTCTGATTAGGCAGCTCTACGCTGATCTTAGAGCCAACTCACTTACCTTTTCCCCCCACATTTGCTTCAAGATCTTCCTGTGTCCCCATTGTCCAACTCCCCCCCCCCATTCCCATTTAAGATGCACAAATTTTCAAACATAAAATCCCCCAGGTCACACCTAGCATAAGGTCCCCAGCTCCCTTCAAGTCAGTCTATCTCTAGCCAGAGGCACATTTATCAGTGGAACCCCTCCTCCAACCAAACTGGGCCTCCTCTTTTCCCCCTTGTTTGATCCTCCCCTTTCATCTGTACCCACAGCCGTTTATTTGACTTCCGCTCCTCACACATCCCTGTCCATCTGCCTGGTCCTCTCCAATGGTTCATGTGTCCTCCTGTGTTATAATGTGCTACCCCAGAAAACACTGATTCGTCCACAGGCAGGGGGTCCATAATGGCCTCTGTCTGCCTCTTCACTGTACTTCTACCAAGTTTCTGCCTTCACCCCTGTTTCTTTATGTACATTTTGAGAGAAATCTCTTGCTCTTCTGATGTTGCTCCGTAACTGTTGATGTCTGTGGCTACTGCATTTATTCACTTCCTCTGCATATCTGTTGTTTGGGGTATTCAAGAAGCAAATCATCTCTCCAGTTCTGGTTTTCTTCCTAAAGATGTTTCAAATGCTTCTTTATTATTGACTGTCTAACCATCTTTTCTCTTTCCTTTCTCTTTCCCTCCTCCCCAGTATTTTGCTTCTGATCAAACAGTGACCATCTTTCTTAGATGTGGTTGAGCTCAGATTTTCAGAGTAGGTACCTATGAGCTGCATCCTGAGCTCCACTGCTCTTCAGAACACATCATTCCATTCCCCTTTCCTTTCCTAATGGTTACAGAATAGTCTTATGCTATTTGAATTTCCTTTCCTTTCTATTTGAAGATCTTACTAACTTATTTCTGAATTTCATTCTTAAATGTAGCCACTATTTGTCTTGGAATTTGTAGTCTTGGATTGGTGTTTCTTTTGATTGATATTTCATTTTCTTTGTTCTGAAGTTCAGGGAAGTTCTCTTTTATTGTATTTTCATTGTAGTGTTAAGATTTTTTATTCTTCTGGGAGACCTGTAATCTTTAGGTTGTCTCTATTACATCATGATCCTTGTTTGTCTAGTAAGCATATTTCCTTTTAATGTTTTTACTCCTTCTCTTCTAGACTGCCTTTTCACTCCTGTGTATTTGCATTCCCAATCAATTGCTCTCTCTTTTGTTTCTTTGGTGAGGCTTGCCATTGCAGATTCAAGTTTTTTCTGTTCTACCCACATTTTTGCTGTTCAGAACTTCAATTCTGCTTTTATAATTCTCATTTCTGTTTTGAGACACTCAGGAACAGTTTCTTGTGGTTTCATATTCTCAGATTCCACAAGTTCCTCTGTCTCATCAAGTATTGGCTAACTTTCCTTTGTTTTGCATTATTTATTCATATATGCCTGAACTTGTTTACTAAGTCCAGAGGCCATATTTTTCCTGTTGTTGCTATTTTCCTTGTTCGTTTTTAATCTGCTTATTTTCAAAGTTTTTTTCTTCTTCCCGAAATCTTCGGTAGTTTCAGTCTATTTGCCCTCCCTTATTTCCCTTCCTGCCCACTTCATCACTTCTTCGCCTCTGATTGTGTTTCTTTGGAGACTGGATCTCAGATCTCTCAGCCTTTTTCCACACAGGACAACTCCAGGTTGACTAGCCTGATCTCTGCCTCAAGTGGCTTTTGGATGGTCAGAAAAGTCTCCCACCCCCACCCCATCCCTTGGTACCCCATTTTCCTGCCTCAGTTTCTTATGCTTCGCTTTGCAGCACTGGCTCTATGGGGTTGTCTGCCCTGGCAAGGGCACCATTGCTTCAGGGGATCGCAACAGTGCCAGTTTCTGCAGCCTGGAGCCAAACCCTCCACGGTTCTGGGAAGGGAAGGTGGATTGGGTTTTGTAAGCCAGTGTCATGCCCTTAGGTTTGTTAATATTCATCGTGGGACTTGGAGAGGGGTGTTGAGGGTCAGTGAGATTCTGGTTGTCCCGGACTAGAGAGGCACCAAAGCAGCTTTATCTTTGGTGCAAACGTTCTGTTTCAGGGAGGCTTAGGAGGTTATGGGGGCCGGGGAAAATGCCCGGTCCTTCATGTTGTCGCTCACAAGACCTGTGGAACTCACATTTTAGTGGGGGAAGAGATGTGGGGACCCGGTGACAGGCAGCACAAGGCTCATCCTTCAGAGCCCAGGATGGCTCCTGGAGTAGGACCCAAGGTTCTGGCAGGAGGGAGATAAGGCTGGGGGGTGGGGAGGTCTGGGAGGGTCCCTGCAGGAGGAGCAGCTGAGGGAAGTCAGAGAGGAGCTGGAAGGGCACGTTCTGGTGCTGGACCCCAGAGGACAGAACCGGGAGCCAGGGGGAGCTGAGGCTAGATGGTGGGACAGACTGTCCCAGGGGGCTTTGGCTGCGCAGAGCAGGGAAGGGGTTCCAGGAAAAGAGCCACAGGCCTGCCCCAGCCAGCCTTTGGACCCTGGCAGACAGCTTCTCCCAAGGCCAGTGTCTACAGCCAGCACTAAGAGCATTTCCAGCAGGCTTTGAGGTCTGAACAGCGTTCTACAAGCAGCATCTGCCCTGATCCTCACTGCCACCTGGGAGGGAGAGAGTGTGGCTCCAGGAAGTGAAGGGGCTGGCCCAGGGTCACCCACCCAGTGAGTGCCTGAGGTTGGATTTGAACTCAGGGCTTCCTGAATCCAGTTCAGGCCATTGGGCGGGCCTCCTGCAGCCTCTGGACTTCTGCTCCTCTTGTAGCCTCTGGCTGCAGAGACCTGAAGGACAAGACGAGGTGCCATGTGTGGGGCTTTTCCCAGCCTCATCTGGAACAGAAACAGATCACCCGCCCAAAGTGGAGGCCCCGGAAAAGGCTGTTCTTGCCCTGCTGGCTTGGGGCCCGCTTTGCAGATGGGCAGGTTTGACCGGGGGAGCCAAGGCCGTTTTGAGGAGCTCAAAGAAGAATTTTAGTTGTTTATGGAGAATTGGTTGGAACCCCGAGATGTAAGGAAACGGCACCAAGGAAGCGTCCTATGGAAAGAGAAAGCCGGGGCCCCAGGACCACGTCCCCTCCCCAGCCTCCACTCTTACCGCCAGTGTCTACGCTGCTGTCACACGCTCCTCTCTCACCTGTGCTCCCTCCCCCCTCTGCCAGACCCTCATTACTTCATCCCCAATGACTGCAGTGGCCTGCTCTGGGGACTGCCTGCCTCGTCTCCCCCCAGCCCAGCTCAACAGCTCCTTTACTGAGTGAGCTCCGGCGGCTCCCTGTTGCCTCCAAGAGCAAATGGAGAATTCTCTTGTCATCCAAAGACTTATCACATGCTCTCCCTCCCTCTCCAGTTTTACCTCCAAGGCCCACTCCTTGAACAAGACCCGTCTTCCATCTCCAGGCACTTTCTCGGGCTGTCCCCCATGCCTGGACCTTCTCCCTCCTGACTCCCTGCAAGTTCCAGCTAAAATCCCACCTTTTGCAGGAAGCCTTTCCCAATCCTTTTTGATTCCACAGCCTTCTTCTACTGGCTTCCCCCCGATTTACCTTCTACACGGATTGTGCATAACCATCTGCATGTCATCTGCCTCGTTCAGGTGGGAGCTCCTCGAGAGGAAGGGCTGTCTCCCTCCCTGCCTGCCCACAAGAAATGGCACATTGACTGGCATCAGTCAGGTTTGCTGTGTACAGTCATAGGGTTCTAGCATTTTGAGGTCAAAAGTCTGAAGCTGGAGCTTAGGCTTCATTGTCTGGATGCCAGCTGACTAAGGAGCATGACTTCCAGCCCTCTGGGAGTGTATTTGTGTGGTCAAGATTAGGTCCCAGGGTACCTGAAGTCCCGGGGATTCTGCTCTAGCTTCGGCTGGGCCTGAAGCTGGACTGAATGAAGTTTGATGAAGACCATAGAGATTATCTGGTTAAACCTCTCATTTAAAAACAAAATTATTGGGGGGGGGGGTTTGAACATAGCTCTCTTCTCAGTGACTGCTCTCCCGAGTACAGACACACATCATCAGGCTTGAGCCCCTGTGCTCTCCATCAGGAGGAGTCCAGCTGGCCCATTTGGCTTGTGAAATCTCAAATGGTCCCCACCGATTCAATGGGACTCTTTCATAGTTGTTTTCCTTTAAGAATTGTGGTCATTGGGCAAGCGGTTTTCTTGGTTCTACTTCCTTGGCTCCAAAGCAGTCCATACATACCTCCCCAAGTTGGTGGAAACTTGTTATTTTCATCATTTTTGTATGTGTGTTGCAGTATTATTATTTTCATATGCCAGTTCAGCCATTCCCTAATGAAAGGCAGCCCCTTTTTTCTATTTAATTTAATTTTTTGTGAGGCAGTTGAGGTTAAGTGACTTAAATCACACAGCCAGCAAGTGTCTGAGGTTGGATTTGAACTCAGGACCTCCTGACTCCAGGACCAGTACTCTATCCCCTGTGCTACCCAGCTGCCCCTTCTAAGATTTTTTACAATAACAAAAATGTTAACTCTAAATAATTTCATGTAAATTGAACTCTTCTCTTTGGAGCATGGGCCTAGTATTCCAATCCTCTCCTTTGACAAAGGTCAGAGGTTAAAGGCCTGAGAGGTGAGATGACCTGCCTTGAGTCATAGAACTTTGAAGTACAAAACTGAGATTCAAACCAAAGTCCTTCAATTCCAGATCCAGGGTTCTTTCCACAGCGCCCCATGATGTCCAGAGATATCACCACATTCAGACTTTCACCCCGGCAACATCAGGTTCTAGAGAAGGCTCTCCTATAGTTTCCTGGCGTTTCGGAGAGGAAAAATAAAACTGGAAAAAGTGAATGTACATAAGAGGCAATTTTGGGTGGTTGTAAACCTGCTCTAAGATGTCAGGCCATCCCCCATGGCAGCCAAGGGCCGGATGGAGCTTTGGCCATTAGTTTGCAGAAGGGAGACCTCCACCCTTTCTCCAGCAGAGTCCTGGGCCCAAGAGGCGGATGAATGGAGGGTTAGAAGACCTGGGGTCTGGCTCTGCCTCTGCCACTCGCTCAGTGTGTGACCGCAGCCTCTCTGACTGTTTCCTCTTCTGTAAAGTCAAGGGGCTAAGGTCCCTTCTTGTTCTGGACAGTCTTAAGCTTTAATGTCCCTTCTGGTTCTCAGATTCTGTACGGCTCCTTTCTAATCCAGCACTCTGTGTTTTTTATTTAAGCTTTCCATGCTCTAAGGTTTCTTTGCAGCTGGGTGGCACAGTGGACAGAGCACTGGGCCTGGAGTCAGGAACATCAGAGTGCAAGTCCAGCCTCAGATAGTGACTAGCTGGGTGACCCTGGACAAGTCACTTAACTCTGTTTGCCCAGTTTCTTCTCTGACAAACGAGCCGGAGAAGGAATCTCTCCCAAGAAAGCCTCAAGTGGGGTCATCGAAAGTCAGACGCAAGTGAAAAAATGAGCCAAAAAGATCCTTTCTGGCCCCGACTACCTGTGGTTCTATGTTCAGTTCTTTATGTTTTGTTTTGTTTTGCTTTTTTGCTGAGACAATTGGGATTAAGTGACTTGCCCAGGGTCACACAGCCGTTACGTGTCTGAGACCAGATTTGAACTCGGGTCCTCCTGACTTCAGGATTGGTGCTCTAACCACTGCATCACCCAGCTGCCCCTCTTCCAGTTCTTATGTTCTCTGTTTTATGCATCAACAAGTATTGCAAAAATAATCATCTTTGAAAGCCGTAGGAAGAGATCAATTCCATGAACCAACCATGGTTCCAGAGGACTCTTGACAAAGCAGACTGCCCACCACTGCCCACAGCAGTGACCTGTTCTAACCCTCGCGTTCTAGCACTCTGGTGCTTCTTTCTTTCTGTGTTCTAAGGTCCCTTTCACCTTCAGCTCTCTACGACTCTGATAGGAGGCCCCTCCCTTTCTACCTGGCTGAGCCCCCAGGGGAAGGCAGGAACACAGGAGGGGCCCTCTGCGGAGATGGGAGCATAGTTTTGGAGTTCTTGTGTCCCTGTTGCCCCTAAACACTGGCTTGTTTTAGAGACGGAATTCATTCTGTTGTGTCAGCATTAGTCAGGATGCTCTTGGTCTCCATGGAAATCCTGGGGTAAATGCTGTCAGCACAGCAAGTCAACAGAGCCCAGGCTACTCTGGGCTGCCACACTGGCCCTGACTCCTTGACGAGGATCTGTGGACAGTCGGGGCTCCTCGTCTACCCTGACCCTCGGAGGGGAGTCTGGGGAAGGCCAGGGTGGGGGATGGAGGCAGGACCAGGAAGGGCCCAGGGAGAAGGGATGCCATGGCCCCCCCCAAGACTGGTACCAGCTGTTGGAATCAATTAGAACCAACCTAGAATCTAGAACTCTCTCTGTTCTGCTCTTTGTCTCCACAGTGTTTGAGCCCCCCGAGTACCTTTCTTCTACTTGTATTTACAAGAACATAGAAATTAAACATGACACACTGAGACAAGACCATCAATGTGCATATGAAAGAGTCCAGGTCCATCCTGAGCCCAGCGAACCCTCAGCTCTAACTCTGCAGCCCCATGAGCCTGGGCTAGTGACTGCTGGGGCTGGAGCTCTATGGGACACAAATGATCGATAGGCTACCTTCCCTGCCCTTGTGTAGCTGGGCATTTTTAGAATATATAGATAGATTGAAGCCCTAGGGGCTTCAAAAAGTCAGGGGACCTGGGCAGCTGGCATTAAAAGATATAGGCCCAAAGGAGGAGGAAAAGACCCCTGTGTTGGGGTCAGGGGAGTCTTCGATGACTGTAGGGTTAGGCTGGGGGATGAGGGAGGAGACTGAGGAAATGTTATAAGTGTTATTATTCATGGACCTTTTTTGAGGAGAGCCCTTCCCAAGTAACCTCTCATCTCCAAAGACTTCCCAAACTGAGTGGCCTGGTCCACCTGGCTGGGCTTGGTCAGGCTCACGGACCATTCTGCAATCCCAGGTAGATGGCCACTCCTGATGGCCAAACTGATGCTACTTCCCCTGATGACCAAGCCATTACTTCTAACTCCTCTGACTTACCTCACAGAGCTATCAACTCAGCGAAAAGAGAATGAATACAGAGTGCTTTGCAAACCTTAAAGTAGGGCTGCTTAAAATTTTTCCACTTAAGACCCTTTTCTCCCAAGAAATTTTTATGTGACCCAGATATATAAATAAATAAAATAGGTATAGAAATAAAACTTTTCCTGATAATCATAATTTTGTAACCCTCACCTTTCAGTTATGAGACCCCATATGGGGTTACGAAGCAGAGTTTAAGAAGTTGGGCCTTAACAGTTCCAATAGAAAATGCTATCCACATCCAAGAGAGAGAATTATGGAGGCTGAAAGTGGATCAGAGAATAGTATTTTCACCTTTTTGTTTGTTTGTTCTTTTCTTTCTCACGGTTTTTTCCCCTTTTGGTCTGATTTTTCTTGCACAACATGATAAATATGTTTAAAAGAATTGCACATATTTAAGCTATATCAGATTATTTGCTGTCTTGAGGAGGAAGGAGGTAAAGAAAGGAGGGGAAAAGTTTAGACCACAAAGTTTTACAAAAATAAATATTGCAAACTATCTTTACATATATAGGGAAAAATAAAATACTATTAAGAAAGAAAAAAAAATGGGGCCTTAAAGGGCCGAATCAGTGTTACCTTTTATTACCTAAGCAATGGTTGTAGGAGTAAATAAAAAGCTGATCTCAAAGCCAAGGAAATGTAAATTAAAATCCTGGCTGTGGGAGCCTGGGCAAGTCTCCATGTCTGTCCTAGGCAGCTCTCTAAGATTGTTAAGGGGGCAGAAATGGTGCCAACCCAAAATGTTAAAGTTTCTTTCTCCCAACATTAACCAAATAAATCCTCTTTTTTCTTTTCTTCCTTCCCTTCCTTCCTTCCTTCCTTCCTTCTTTCCTTCCTTCCTTCCTTCCTTCCTTCCTTCCTTCCTTCCTTCCTTCCTTTCTTCCTTCCTTCCTTCCCTCCTTCCTTCCTTCCTTCCTTCCTTCCTTCCTTCCTTCTTTCCTTCCTTCCTTCCTTCCTTCCTTTCTTCCTTCATGTCTTTCTTTCTGTCTTTCTTGCAATTGGGGTTAAGTGACTTGCCCAAGGTCACACAGCTAGGAAGTGTTAAGTAATCTGAGTAAGTCTGAGGCCAGATATGAACTCAGGTCCTCCTGATTTCAGGACTGGTGCTCTAAATCAATTCTATTTCTACAATACCCCAAAGACACTCAAGTTTCCTTCATATTATTCCTCCTTCTGCAATGCCATATTCTCCCCTTCCCCGTTTCTGTTGAATTCCCACCCTCCCTCCCTCCAGAGCCAGCCCAATTCCTTTTCCTCCTAAGACCCTTCCAACCACTCTGACCCCCGCTCCCTGTAGCCTGAAGCATGGGTAGTCACCTGTGCTTTGGTACTCCATCATATAGTGCTTTTCTGGTTCAAATAGAAACTTCTCAGCTTGGCATTTAAGGCACACACACACACACACACACACACTTTGTATGTGTCTGAATGATCTACCAGCTGACCCAAAGTCAAATTCCATGTCCCACCTCCAGGCTTTTGCCTTCCTCATTCCCCTTGCCCAGTATTCCCTCCTCCCTCCTTGCTCAGATTCAGTTTAGAGATCCCCCCAACCTTTCTTGAAGCCTTCACACAAACCACAATCACAATTATAGTTTGCTGTTCCCAATTTTTCCCAGGAAAAAGTTCCTTGAGGACAGCCATTGCTTTTCATTTTGCCTTTTTATCCCCAGAAGCTTACTTAGCAGATGGTGTGGAAATATAGCATTTGTTTAACTGAATTGTGGGGTCTTTTCTTCAAAAATTAGATTTCTTTCACCACAGAGCTCAGCCTCAGACCTCAGGAGGGCTGGCCTTTTTGCCAGCAGGACCCTGGCCTTGGGCCTCAATCCCCTTTCCCCCTCTTGGCTTCTCAGTTTTGCTCTTCTAAGTCTCCCTGGTCTTCCTCCCTAGGAGGTGGAGTTCTATGTTCGAAGCTTCAGTTACACCAATTCAGAGCTCCAGCCAGAGGGCTTGGCAGTGGCAGCTTCCAAGACCGAGTAAGTACTGGGGGGTCCGGGCCCTGACGTGCCCTGATGTGCCCTGGGAGCCCTTAGGGGGACAGGGTGAAGGAAAGGAGGAGGGGAGAGGTGGGGCAACCGGACCCTGAGGCCTGGGAGGAGCTGGCCTCTGGTGTGCCAACCCGAGCGGGCCTGAGGTGGCTCAGGAGATTAGCAGAGCACCTCCTGAAGGAGCAGCCGGGGTGCCAAGGGGAGGGAAGGGCCCCAGACAGGCCCAGGGCCAGGGGGCTGTCTCCGGGACGATGGGATCTCCTGAGCAACCCCACCTGGTCTGCCTCCGTTTCTTGGGATAAAGCCTCTGCTCGCCTCCAGGGCAAGGCTGGGGCCTGGGACTGGCTAGGGCAGCCAGGGATGGACGGGTCAGCTGAAAGGGCAGAGGGATTCAGGAGGAAGGAGCTTGGCAGCAGAGGGGGTCCTGAGAGTGTCTGAGTGGAGCAGGTCAAAGCAGGTCTCGGAGCTGGGATGCTTCCTTGAACCAAGGTGAATCAAGGCTGACGGGAATGGAGAGCCCAGCCTGAGGCTCCAACGGGCATGGAGCAGCACAGCTCTGCGCTGTGGGCAGGTTTTCTCTGCAGCTTGGGCTGAGGGGCCTGGAGGCAGCAGGGAGGGGGAAGGGTCCTCTAGAGTCTAGACCCTCTCAGGAGGAAGGACTGCTAAGAAAAGCAGTAATAATGGCTTGAGTTTGTGGGGTGCTCTCAAGATTACAAAGCCTCTTCCCTCCAAGGACCCTGGGAGCTGGGGAGAGCCAGAAAAAGAACCTGAGGCTTGGAGAGTTATAACAAAGGGAGAGACAGGCTGCCAGGGCCAGTGCTCCAGCGGGCACCCCTGCCACTAGCTGGCCCTTTTAGCTGACCTCTGTCCAGAGAGGGGGGAAGGGAAGGGGAAGAGGACCTAGGGGCCAGCATTGACATTCGTCCCCTTCCTTCTGCTCGAAGCCATTCCTCACTCTTTGTCACCAGTGCAGAGGCTGCGCTGCCCTCCAAGCCGGACACCCCAGTGCTGCCCCCCAAGATCCAGCCTCAGGTAGGACTGGGCAGTGTCCGGGACTCCA
Organism: Myrmecobius fasciatus; assembly: GCA_023553655.1. Taxonomy (NCBI): domain Eukaryota; kingdom Metazoa; phylum Chordata; class Mammalia; order Dasyuromorphia; family Myrmecobiidae; genus Myrmecobius; species Myrmecobius fasciatus. Next base: position 14,441 of record JAJPUD010005309.1, read on the forward strand.
GCTGGCCTTGCCTCCATTGGCCCAGGTTTCCCCCCCCCCAGGGCTGCTGGTCAGCCTGGCCCTTGTCTCTCTTTGAGTCCTGCTCTCCCTTCCTGGGAGTGCCCTCAGAGCCCTGGGTCCCAGGGCTTCCTGCCCAGCCCTCACTGCTTGAACCTGGGACCCCAGCCCCACAAGGTGTTCCCACCATCCCTCACCCTGGCCAGCCGCATGGGGGAGGGCAAGGGGAGCAGGGGGAAGATGGGAGGAGGCACCAGGGGCCTTCTTTTCTTGCCTTTGACAGAAGAGGAAGAAGAAGAGGAAGGTGTACAAGGTGCCAGCCCTGGTGGCCAGTGACAAGTCTCAGAGCTGCCCCCCACCCCGGCCCGGGCTGCCAGCCCCCTGCCCCGGTAAGATCTCCCTGTCCTGGGTGGAGAGGCCCAAAGACGGCCATTTTCCTCAGCCTGAGCCTTTCTTTTAGTTCAGACCCATATTCTGCTGGGGAGGGTCACAGCCCAGTTCCTGTTGCCCCCTACCCACTCCGCCACCCCCTTCTCCTGTGTAATTACACACACACACACACACACACACACACACACACACACACACACACA
>JAJPUD010005309.1:25758-45235 GCA_023553655.1 Myrmecobius fasciatus
GAAGGAAGGAAGGAAGGAAGGAAGGAAGGAAGGAAGGAAGGAAGGAAGGAAGGAAGGAAGGAAGGCAGGCATTTCAGGCTAAGCACCCTTCTCTTAATGGAGAATGTAAGTCTCTCCATCCTTAGCTGGCTGGTCTTCAGATGCTCCAAATCCCTTTGTCAAGACTGTCCTTGAAGGTTTCCAGATTTAGAATTGTATCTGTCTGTTGTCTTGGTGGTGCTATGAGCGGATAGGGTGCTGGGCCTGAAGTTAGGAAGACCTGAGTTCAAATGAGGTCTCAGAAACTTTCTAGCTATGTGATGTCTGTTTGCCTTAATTTCCTTATCTGCTAAATGAGTTGGAGAAGGATGTGGAAAATCACTCCAATATCTTTGCCAAGAAAACCCTAATGATGGCATCAAGAGAAGCACCAGAGTAGAAGAAACTCCCTTGGAATTGTTAGTCTGGGGATGTGATTTTCAGGTTCAATTTAACTTCTGCTTACAGTTGCATTATTAGAGGAAGCAGGATCCCATGTTTCATAGCTAACACATGACTCCATTCCCACTAAATTCCAGTCCACAATAAACACATATCACATGTAGCCAAGAAACTCATTTATTCAAATTGGGAGCAAAACAGAAATTAGTAAAATTAGAACATAGGAGGATATATAGCAGACAACACACAGTGAAGGACCTCTCCCATTCAGAGCCAGGTAACTCAGCTCAGGAGAGTCCCAGGTCTCACCCAAAGGAAAATTCTCCAAGTCTCTAGTGTAGCAAGCTGGGGAGAGGGACATGATGGACACTTCCAGGACCTCTTCCCAGAGTCTCAGAAACCTGCACTGGGTCTGGCCTTTTCAGTTTTAAAGCTGGAAGTGCCCAAAGCAACTTGAAGCAACTCAAAGCTTGGAGACAAATGAAGAGAGCTCCAATCAAGAGAGCATCCCATACTCGAAGGCTTTGAGATTGGGATGTATACACATACATGTACATACATACATGTATATGTGTGTGCATACATGTACATGTATGTGCATATGCATGTCTATACATAGCAGATATATACATATATGTGTGTAAAATTCATATTTTATAATGTATAAATGTGTAAAATATATTTACATATACAAATATTATTTATACATACGTAAAATTTGGAGATACTCTCAGAGGAAAGGCATTAAGATTGAGGAAGAGAAGGAATAAAACTTTGGCTGAGTCTTGAAGAAAGCCGGGAAGCAGAAATGAGAGAAATCATTCCAGGCAATCAGGGAGGACATCTGGAGTTGGCAGATGGAGTAGCTTGTGAGAGGAACAGCAAGGAGACCAGGTCCCTCGATGGTAGATCCGCAAGGTGGGGTGACATAAGATACAGGAAGACTGGTAAGGTGGAAAGGTCATAGAGGGCTTTGAAAGCTAAATAGAAGATTATATACTTGATCCTTGGGACAGTAGGGAGACACTGGAGATGACTGAATAAAAGGGTTAGCAATATACTTCATTAGGGTGGGCACCCAGGGAAATTTTTTAGGGGTGAACATTTATTAAAAACTCAATCATAAAATAGATTATTTTATTCATCAAATTAAAACATTTTTAACAACTAAGATTTACTTTAAAATGTAATACAAAATACCAAATATTTGTTTGTAGTCATAACTAGGAGTATAAAAAGATTTTAACCATATAACAATGTTGTCCAGTTGTTTCACTTCATGTCTGACTGTTCATGACCTTATTTGATGGGTTTTTTTTTTGGCAGATATCCTGGAGTGTTTTGCCATTTCCTTCTCCAGCTTATTTTACTGAGGAAACTATCTTACAGAGGCAAATAGGGTGAAGTGACTTGTCCAGGGCACACAGCTAAGCCTCTGAGGCCATATTTGAATTCAGGTCCTCCTGACTGGAGACCTGGCCCTCTATTCACTGTACCATCCACTGCCTAATTATTATCATAACATCTAAAACCACAGAATGTCAGAGTAATGAGGGACCTTACAAGTCAACTATTCCAATCTCTCTGGGAAACGGACTCAGCCAGATTTTCAGAATTAGTGATAGCACATACTGTCGAGTGGGGAGAGTGCTAGTCTTAAGAGTCAGAAGACCCTAGTTCAGGTCCTCCCTATGATGCTTAGTAGCCTTAGGGTGACCCTGTGCAAGGTACTGATTTGTTGGGCCTCAGTTTTCTCATCTATAAAAATGGGGTCACACAGCTAGTGTCTGAAGTCACATTTGAACTCATTTTCCTAACTCCAGGCCTGGTGCTCTGTCCCTTGTGCCACATAGCTGCCCATAACCATATAATAAATGAACCCAAATTAGCCAAAACAGTTTTCTGCATGGTCTTTCTGTCCTTGAGAATGAGACATCCTTTGCCAGGGCTTGTGAACTCACATCCCTCAAGTCCATGAAAATGAACCAAAGGAAGCCATTCCTTTTCAATGCAGAATCGTGAACAAGTCTGGTCACTGGTGCACTGCTTGTGTGTGCTAAAGGCTTATGACAGGACAAACTGCAGAGCCCTGAAGAGCTTGGTAAAGGTCAGGACAAGCCAAGTCCTTGTTGCTACCGTTAGGACCTGATCCATTACAAACCCCAGCTAAAATTCATCCTAGGACACTTCACATTCTCCCATTGTCTTCACTGAGTCTGGGAGTGGGTAAAAGGAAGTGATCCTCTCCTGCTCACCTTCTTTAGCAGAGAGAGACTGGCAATCAAATGTTCCATCAATAAACAAGGACCTTTTTCTCTTTCCAATGAGAAAATCACTTTCTCTTATTCATTTTCACACAGTCGTTGAAAATAGCTTAAGAATATTCTCAGCAAATATTCATCATGGTCGATTTTTTACACAGCCCTAATCCCTAAATGGGTGTTGCTTCAGTCAAACTAAGACCCATTAAAGACTTTAGCTTCAAAAGGCTAAGGTCTCCCACTGCATCCAGGACCATCCCCAGTCATCCTGATCTCTATCTGGCCACTGGACCCAGATGGCTCTGGAGGGGGGAGGCTGATGATTTTGTACATCTTTCCCTACTTGCATATCATAGCATCATCTCCTTGCCCTCTGTGAGAACAAAGGACAAACATTATAGCCAAAAAGCTGTTAAAAGTTTTTTTTACCCTGATCATTGCAGTAAGCTGCAAGCTGATGGAAGAAGAGCCTGATTCACTTTTATCATTGTCTGGTAGTGTAGGATGAAGATGAATTGCAACAAATTTAGTTCATGGGCAATGCCCCTCGCTTATATTTTAGCATCAGTAAGCTATTTCTTAGAAAGAGGGAGAAAGAAGAAGGGAGAGAGAGGGAGAAAGAGATGAAAGGAGAGACAGAGAGAGTCAGAGAGAGGATGAAAGAGAGAATGAGAGAGAGAGAGAGAGAGAGAAGGAACCAACACTGTCTTGTTCAAGAAACAGCATGGGAATCAGCAATTATTTGATCCAAGAACACATGGTGAGGGGAGCAAGGTGAAAGAAGACTGGAAAAGTTGGGGGGGAATTAGATTATGAAGGGCTTAAGAAATTGAACAGGATTTTATATTTGATGCTGAAGATGACAGCAAGTTTGTTGAATAGGGATGGGGGTGAGGCAAATAAAGTCAGACTTGTGCTTTAAGATCACTTTAACAGCTGAGTGGATGAAGGATTGGGATAGGGTAGAATTTGTGGCAGAGAGATGAGTCAGATAGGATTCCACAGGGGCTTATTCTGCATGATGGCAGAGACAGAGGAGGGAAAAGGTCCTATTCAAAAAGACTTTTCAAAGGTAGAATTAACAGGGCTTGGTAGTGGATTAGATATTGGGAAGTAGGAAGAGAGAGTAAGGAGATAAGCCTGAATGATTAGGAAGATGGTGATCCCCTCAACAGCAATAGGGAACTTAGTAAGAGGAGTTGATTTGGGTGAAAAAAATAAGTTCTGTTTTAAACATGCTGAATTTAAGATATCTGCAGAATGTCTATCTTGGGATGCCCAATAGGAAATGAGAGGTCAGGAGAGAGTTTAGGGCTAAATAAATAGATCTGAAAATCGATATATAGAGATTATCACTGAATCCATGAGATTCACTCTCATCTAAGAATGAGAGCTTCATGAGAAGCTGATGAGAGCACTAAATATTATAGAAGAAAAAAGGGCAGCCCAGGACAGAGCCCCAGGGAACACCCACTGTTAGCAGAAGAATCCAGTCAAGGAAGCTGAGGATGGAACTGTCAGATAGGCAGGAGGAGAACCAGCTGGGTAATGAAAATTTGGAATATTCTGTCTGTCTTCTTTCTCATTCTCTATCTCTCTGTCTATACATGCATACATATATATGTATATATGTGTGTGTATATATGTATGTATATATATGTGTATATATATATATATATATATATATTCTCCCCCATTACATCATAAAGCAATTTTAAACATTTGGGTTATTTTTTAAAGTCATGAGTTTTAAATTCTATCTTTCCCTTACTCCTTCCCCTCCCCCTTTCTTAAGATGGTAATCAATCAGATATAGGTTACACATATGCAATCATGTAAAATATTTCCACATTAGTCATTTTGTACCAGAAGACTCAAATAAAAGAAAAATAGCATGCTTCAGTTTGTATTCAAACAATATCAATTCTTTGCTTCCTCATTAGTCCTTTGTAATGGTCTTGCTTTTTGCTGAGAATGGCCAAATCACTCACAGTGCTTCATTGAAAAATATTGCTGTTACTGTGTACAATGTTCTCGTTTTGTTCATTTTACTATGCATCAGGTCATAGAAATCTTTCCAGGTTTTTCTGAAACCATCCTGCTTGTCATTTCTTTTTGTCAATCAGCTAGTGCTTATTAAGTGCCTACTAGGTGCAAGACCATTTTGGAATGTTGTTACTATTGAGGAAATTGCCACACATTTTGCCATTACATAATCATGCTTTAGAGCATATTGAGTAGATTTATAAACCTTTCTCAAAATTGTCAGCTTTTTTCCCCCACTATGAATCCCAGGATGGTCCCCACCTCTGGCCAAAAGCAGAACAATGTTAATCAATGACTCCATTGCACTCTTGGTATGGCATCATTCCTGTGTAGACAAAAAAAAAATTTCCTTACCTTATCTAACAGTAAGTACATCAATATGTTTCCCTTTATTAACATTTGAGTATGAAAAAGATCTCAGCACATGAAATTTTGGCAACAATATCTTTAAGTTTCTTTTCTAAACTAGATTTTATTTTTTCCAATTAACAAGCATTTGTTCTCTCTCACCTTCACTGTTATAAACAAAGTCATTTTTGTTAACAAATTTGCACAGTAAAGCTAAACAAATTCCCATCCTATGTCCAAAAGTGCAACATGTTACGTCAATCACCTCTCTGCCAGGAGGAAGAGAATATCTCATCAATCCTCTGTAATTATGGTTGGTGACTACATTGATCAGTTATTAAGTCTTTCAAAATCATTTTAAAAATAATGTTGCTGGTACATACAAATTTTTCCTAGTTCTGCTCACTTCATTTATAGCATAATGGTGTTCTATTACATTTATATACCACAATTTGTTCCAGGTAGCACAGTGGAAAGAATGTTGGGCTTGGACTCCCCAGACTCTCACTAGCTATGTGACCCTGGGCAAATCACCTGTTTGCCTGAACTTTCTCATCTGTAAAATGAGCTGGAGAAGGAAATGGCAAACGACTTTGTCAAACGTTTGCCAAGAAAACCCAGAATGGGGTCATGAAGAGTTAGACATGACTTTACAATGATGACAGATTACCCAACTGGTGGGCACCTCCTTAGTTTCTGGTTTTTGCTCACACCAAAAGAGCAGATATATTTTCATATTTATAGGATCTTTTTTCTTCTTTGATGTATTTAGTCCTAGCAGTAAGAGTGAGTCAAAGGGTATGCAGAGTTTGGTATCTTTGGGGGTAGGGTTCCAATGGACTTTCCAGAGTAATGGTACCAAGCAATATGGCTAAAAATAGCTTAGATTTCTCTTCGTGGAAGATTTCATGTTTTCATGGAAATTCTAAATGGAGGCATCTGAGATATATGTACATATGCATTAACATGAACACAATGATTCTAATTCATCTGTTTCTTAACAATGAACCATGTTTTAACATTAAACATAAGTATCACACAATTACGTTAAAATGTATTTATGATTATGCTATTTCAGAAAAGTGTGTTCAACAGAGATGGCAAACACCTACCATAGCCAATAGTAGATCAAATTATTTTCTGAAATGATGGTCATAAGGACTAATGGCAATGTAGCCTCTAGTAGTGGGGACCCAGGCCTCCAGAGAACATGGTCTCTCTCTAGAACAGGGAACTGCCCAATAAGACCTGCCTCATTCCCAGATCAGGCACATGCGCTCTGCCTGTGGCAGGTTCCACAGGCAGGCCTGTGGCCTATATGTGAAGCCATGGGTACTTGGACTTATATATAATGTGAACAATCCTGTTATACCAATTCTTCCTGTCCTAGATGAAGGCATATTGGAGAGGGAACGGAAGAGGCTTCAACCTTGCAAGATCTGCAAGTCCAAGAGAGCAGCCAGAGATCTGGGGATGGGCTCCATGCCAGAGTTTGCTGCCCACCAAGCCCAAGGATAGACTGGGACTGAGCCCCTCCTTCAGAATTATTAGGCAAATGCTTTGTAGTAATGGCTTTTAAGTTTGAGTGCTATTCTCTCTTGGGACTCAAGTGATGGAGAGATGTTTGTATGCTAGGTTTTTCAGTAAATATTCCTAATTGATGTTAAAAAAGCATACCTTGGGGAGTGATACTGCCAGTGGGTGCATGAAGAGGAGCTTGTAGCATTAGAGAATACTGCCCCCCTCAAGCCCTCAGGGCTGCCCTTAAAGTCCTGTGGTGAAGATGGAGCCAGCCCAAGATATCTGAGGACCTTACTGAGCCACTTTTTGGGGAAGACACCCAGCATGGTCACTGCGCTGACAAGCGGTCACCCAGGATTCCTTGAAGACAACCACTCGCTCACATCAGTCGGTCCCTCTTTCAGGGCCAGTGGGGCTAGTTTTGAAGAGTGCCTTTTCTCGGCCCCCTCCTACCTTAAACAAGCTCCCCTGGGGGTCTGCTTTCGGATGCCTGCAGCCTGAGCTGTTATTCAGGGGCTGTCTCAAGGCTCATTTTTGGTGAGCCCCCTTCGCCGTGACCACTGTTCTCATGATTCTCTCCCTCGCTTTCGTTCTCCGGATCGCCGCCGCCGCCGCCGCTGCCGCCTCCTCTTCCTCCTCGGCTTTGTCTTCAGGGAGGGAGCTCGAGAACAGGGACCCCTCCGGCTTGGGTCCGAGTGTTTAGGCGCATGTCGGGTCCTCGGGGCTAGTTTTGCTGGGGGACCTCACTGGTTCTTGGGGATTCTCCAGTCTCTAATTGCAGCCTCAGTATTTCTCTCAGGACGCCTCCACCGTCCTGTTCACCTCCCCTTCTCAGAGCCCGGCTTTTCTCTACAGCTCAGCTCGGACAGACCTCCCTGCCCTGCCAGCCCACTGCCTTGAATTTATTTTCCGTGTGCCTATTTGGGTACATGCTTACTCCCCTCCCCAAGACTAGAAGCTCCTAGGAAGCGGATTCAGTTTGCTCTGCGTATTCCCCAGGCATAGCACAATGCCAGGCACAAGGTGAATGCTGCATAAATGCTTGGCAGCTGGTGCAAAGGGGGAATGAGAATCTGCACAGTTGGAGGGAGGGGAATGAGCTGAGAGATTTGGAGGACTCATTACCCCCTTTCCCAGCTCCCCCCAGCAAAGGGCTGCTGCAAAATCCCACCCCTAAAAGTGGTGAGCTATCAGATGGTGGGCAAGGCCCCTTTCCCATTCACCTCGGTCTCCACATAGCTGGGTGTGACTGATACCGTAAAAAGAGTTCAACGATTTAAAAGCTGGATGGATCCTTGGAGATCACGACCTTGGAGTCGGGAGAAGAGTGGGTTTGGGCACACAGGTAATTAGTAGAGGAGTTAGGACGGGAACAGGTCTTCTTACCATCAATCCACTGCTCCCTTCTGAGCATTCCTGGGAAGAAAAAATGCTCTTCTCCGAGGAAAGAGTCTGGTATTGCTCTCATGGTTCTTCCCGAAGCCATTAATCAATCTTCTTGGAAATTCTCACAGAAAAAAATTGAAACAACAGTTTCTTAGAGCTGGCAGGAAGCCACAAGCTCACAGTAGGACTAAGTCATTTCGCCCGTTGCGGCAGCTCCCAGGTGGTGTTTAGGAACTCCTAAAATCACAGGACAGGAAAAGGCCTATCAGCAGGAAGGGGAGAAGCTGGCCAGAGCCTGGACCAAGGACACTGAGACATCTCTAGAATGGAAGGTCGGGATAGGAAGCATTGTAGTACAGGGAAAATAGCAATGAACTGAGTATCTGAGAAGCTAAGTGCAGATCCTAGCTCTGTACTCTGCTACCTGCTTGACCAAGTGCAAATCCCTGAACTTCTCCAGGCCTGTTTTTCAGGAATAAAATGAGTGGGGTTGGTAGCTTTTCTAAGGTCCATTGTAATGGTGTCTACTATAAGACCAATGTCAATCTTGTGGGCAGGAGTCTATCCTCGACTGGACCACATGACAGTACACAAAGAGATGTAGGTGGATGCGTCTCCCAATTTGGTTTAGGTTTCCACTTAGCCACAGAATCACAAAATTCCAAAGCTGGATGGACTTCAGAAGGCATCAAATGCAACCCACATTTGAAACACAAATTCCTTCTATAACATACCCAATAATGGTCATCTAGTGTCTGCCTGACGCCCCCCACTGGCAGTAAACTCCTTATGTCCCATGCCGGTGTATTCCTCTTCAGGCCAGCTCTAATTAGGGGAAAGGTTTTCCTAAAAGAGTCCAAACCATCATGGCTAGAAGACCTTACTGAAGTCCCAGTTGCTGCTGGTGCCAGATAACCTTTGGCTTCTGTCCTTAATCACTCTGGGAACTCAAGTGACATTCCAATTCAACATAACACCCAAAGTGGTCCATGGATTTATTTATAACTCAAATACATTGTATCTGGGGTGTGGTCTTCTTTACTGCCACTGCTTTCCTTTCTCTTCCATAGGCTGTCTCTAAATCAGCGAAGCATGTAAGTTTCTAATCCTTCACTGAGCCTTTCTCTTTGACTTGACTCTGAAGATTAAGGAAAAGACAATGAAAACCATGTTAAGTTAAAACAACTCAGCCCCAGAGCTCTTGTAGCAAGCGCCTCTTCTGGCCCTGCCCCTGCCTGGCTGAGGCACAATGGGCTTTAACAGCTGGGATGGGGTGGCCAGGCCATGAGAGCAGCGATCCCTCCTTCTTTTGTTTTTCTGAATGCTTGATTGATGTTCTCTCCCCCCCCCCATTTCTGTCATTTCCCATTAATCTTCTCTTCATTATTCAAAGCTAGGGAAATGTCAAATTAATTCAGGAGCTGGGAGAGAGAATGTTTCCTATATTTGCAATAGAGGATCTAGCCCATAAGACAGTCAGAGCCCCAAACTAGCATCCTCAGAGAAAAATTCAACCCCCCCCACTCCTAAATAATTTCCTCCTCAAAGATTACTCAGCATGGGCCCAAAGGGAGACCAGCTAGCCTTAGGCATTTTTTCCATCCTTCACATTACAAATGACCTCCTTTTGGCTATGCTGGACACTTTATCTGCCTGGGCATTCCCCATTATTCTGCACCTCCTGCTTGGTCTCTCCTTCCTTGTTTCCTTTGCCCATCCTCCAGCTCTCCAGGTTCTGCTCTTGATTCCTTCCTCTCTATACACTTTCCTTTGATGATTTCACCTGCTCACAGGCTTCAAGATTATCTCCAATTATCTTTATGTAGGGGGCTTCCTAATCTCTCTTCTAAACTTTAAGTCCCACTCTGGACAGTGGACAAGTTGAATCAGCTCTCACTATCCTATACCCCTAATCCACCCAGCTCCACATGCCCAAATTTTTGCCCAGCTCATGTTCAGTAACTATCTTATCAAGTCATGTAGGGTACCCTGGGTTTTTCTACTCTCCTTCACCTCCCACATCCAACTAGTTGCCATGTCATCATTTCTACTTCCACATGATTGTTCTCATCTATATTCTCATTTGGGCCCTTATCACTATTCATCTGAATTATTTTAATAGCTTCCTAACAGGTCCTCCAAGCTCTAGTCTTTTTCTTTTCTTTCTTTTTTTTTTTTTAATCATTACTCTATCCTCCACAATACAGCCAAAGTATTTATGGCACCAGTCTGACTCATGTCCCTTGAATGTTTAAAAACTTTCCATTACTTCTGCAAAAAAATACAAACTTCTTGATTTGGCATAAGACCACATGTTCTCAATGCTGATGATACTCCTCTTCAGGTACCTTTCTGTCCAGCCAAACTGAACTATCAACTATTACCCAAATTTGAGAACACATTATTTCTCACTTCCATGCTTTTGTGCAAGCCATTCTTATGTCTGGAATACATATTCTCCTTATCTCCGTCTTTCACAATTTCTTTTCTTAGTTCAAGGTTCAGATAAGGTGCTACCTCCTCTGTGAAGCCTGGAATGCTTCTCCCTCACCATTCCTTCACATCTGCCTCTTAGAATCCTCAGTTTTCTCCAAGATTCAGTTCAAGTACCACTTTCTGCACGAGGTCTTTCCTTGCATCCTCAGTTCCCCTCCAAGGTGATCTTATAATTGTTTTGTACATTTTTTGTCTGTGCACATACACATGTAGACAGATACAGATCAATATGTACAATATGTATGTATACATGCATACATGTACATTAAAATGTATTTTGTCTCTATCAGAATGTAAGCTGGAGGACAATGAGAAAAATGATTGTTTCTTTCTTATATTTAATAACTAATTATTGCATTACAAATAAGTTTTTTTTTACGTCTTCGTCAAAAATTAACCAGTGGAAGAAATCTTTGTCAAATCTTCTTCAAAGACTTAACTGAGGAAAAAAAAAATTCTAAAGCTAATGGGTGGATTCCTGCTCATTGTTTTTGCTTAAATAGATCTGGGGAAAAGTACCCAGAAAGTATGTCTTCCTAACCTTTTAATTGCTACAAGTACTGTTTTGTTTTTGTCTTGAAATTTGCTTTCCCAGAGGTCCCTGTACTCTCCCCACTTCAAATATTCCTAAGCCTCTTTGGCTAACTTTGGTCTCCTTCACTTGATGCCTATAGCTGTGCACATCTGTACCCTTTCAGTAGAATGTAAACTCGTTAAAGGAAGGGGATTTTTCTTTTTTATTTTCTTTACCCAGCCCCTGGCACAGCACCTTATCCACAGAAACTTCTTAATGTTTGTTGAATTAAATTGAATTTCTAGGGGCAGATAAAAAACTTGACTTGTTGGGAGAAAGTGAAAGGCATAGAAATATCAACTACAATTGTCTAAAAAAAATTTTTTTAAACAAATCACACTATCTCTCAACTCCATTTAATCAATTATAAAAAGCAATGGTGGTGCTGTTACTGATAGTAGTACAGGAACACAGTTGAGCAGCCCTGCCGGTGCTACCAGCCCTGAGGAAGCTATCTACCAGGTCATTTGGGGTTACAGTACTGACCGCCATCACGAGTTGTCTGAGATAAGGAAGACTGTAGGGTTTTCCCAAAGGGTGATGTTCTCCCTACTCGATGACTCTTCTCAGGAGGCAGGACTGCTTTTCCCGGATAATTTTTTTGTTCTTTATTCAACTGCTGTAACAGATACTCATTGGTTGTAACCAGGGACCTAAATTATAAGGGAAAGTCAGCATCAATTACATAATTATGCCAGCAAAAGCTAAAGTCCTCCTCTTGTGCTTTGTGGTGTCCTGAAGGTACCCCATGGGTGTGCCTTAATGGCTAAGCAAAATAATTTAAGCTTTCAGATCCTCTCAAATTAGAAGAGCTTTGAGTATGATTCAATTATGGATTAGAGCTAAATTTGTCATTGCTTCAAGGCCACTGAGCCCAAATCTCTCATTTTATAGTGGAAAAGGAAGCCCAAAGAGGTTAAGTGATTTGAAATCAGATTTTCTAACACAAATTCAATATTCCTGCTAAACCATAATGCCACTCCAATGCCTAATCTGCCCCCAGAATTCATTCTGGTGAAATATGATGAGGCAATGTCCTGATAACTATTATGGTACTCTCTCCTGGCATACTAAAATCTAACCAGAACTGGAATGTAGTTCTGAGTTTGCAGGTTTCTCACTAGGTAACAGGAGATAAAAGGTTAAGTTTTGGAGTCTTGGAAGTGCAGCTCTCACATGACAAAGAAAAAAAAATCGGTATTCTACATTTAAAGCCTAACAAATACATTTGTTAATTAAATTATTCTAATTCTCAACATCTCTGCTTAGAATTTCCAAAGTGACAGAAACCTATCTTGCCTTTGAAGAACTCTGACCAATCTACTTTTGAATCACCATAGCAATATTCCCAAATAACAGACAAAATTCTACAATAAGATAAAAATATAACGAAATTCAAGTAACATTTTTGTACAGCAAACAGAACAATGGATACTCAGAGAATTGACACACTTTGGGGAATAACTTTCTTATTCAAACCCTCTTTAATCATTAATTCCAAGAATTCTCTTTTCCTCCTGGTCAAGGTAAATGTGAGAGATACCCCTATTAACTAAGTAATTAATCAAAGACTCTTCCTCTTTGTAGGATCATCATCCTAATCCAGTCAAGGAATGGTGAAAGAGATGTCTGCTTGAAATTCGATTAGTCAAGGGTCCCCTGGCCTTCTCATGCCCCTAACATTATTTTGTCTTTTGGGAGAACAGAATTTCTCTCTCAATTTGAATTTAGTTTCTTTTTAGAGAGTAGTTAGTTTACATGGAAATATGCTTTGCATAACTATACACATATAATCTATATAAAATTGCTTTTCTTCTCAATGAAAGGAGGAAGGGAAGGAGGGAGGGAGAGAATCTGGAACTCAAAACATTTTAGAAAACCAATGTTAAAAATTGTTTTTACATGTAATTGGGGAAAAAGTAAAATATTAAATTTGAAAACAAAGAAAATAGTTTAGAAATAGCTAGGATAGATATTGTATAGAATGTTAGGCCTGAATTCAAAAGAGACCTGAGTTCACATATGGCCTGAGGCATTTCCTAGCTGTGGGATCCTGGGCAAATTACTTAATCTCTACCTCACAGAGTTGTCTTAAGGATCAAGTGAGATAATACTTATGTTTTTAAAATTTTTTATTACTTTTTTAATTTAAGTTACAAATTCTTTCTCTCCCCTATTTTCTCCCCAGCCCATTGAGAAAGCAAGCAATGCTATCAATTATACATATTAATCCATCCAAAAATATTTCCATATTATTCACACTGCAAAAAAAAAAACCAAGAAAATTAAAGAAAGTCAAAAATGACACTTCATCTACACTCAAGAGTTTGTCAGTTCTATTTCTGGAGGTAGACAACATTTTCATAATGGATCATTTAGAACTGTCTGTGATCATTTCTCAGAATAGCTAAGGCTTTCACGGTTGATAATTATTACAACATTGCTATTACTGTGTACAGTGTTCTCTTGGGCTCACTTCACTTTGCATCGGTTCATATAAATCTTTGGATTTTGTTGAAGTCATTTTGCTTGTAATTTCTTATAGCACAACAGTATTCCATCACTATCTTATACCACAACTTGTTCAGCCATTCCTCAATTGATAGTCATCCCCTCAATTCCCAATCTTTGCCACTACAAATATATTTGTACATATGGGGTCCTTTCCTTATTTCTTGTATCTCCCCTTTGGGGAGGGTTTGAAATTTTTCTCTAAATTGGTTAGACCAGTTCACAACTTCACTAATAGTATGTTGGTGTCCCTATTTTTCCACATCCCCTCCAGCACTTGACATTTCTGATAGGTATGAGATGGTACCTCAGAGTTGTTTTAATTTGTATTTCTCTACACAATAGTGATTTTAGAGCATTTTTATGTGACTATTGATAGCTTTGATTTCTTCTTCTGAAAACTGTGTTTATATCCTTGACTATTTGTCAATTAAGAAATGGCTCTTATTTTAATTTTTAAAATTTGTTTTATTTTAAAAGTAAATTAAGGGGAAAAAAAAACAGAAAAGGCATACAAAAGAGAACATTGTCATGTGCCCAGCAGAACAATCAGGGAGGATTCAAAGTATATAATAACAAATTATCAGTTCAAGAAAGTATATATATGAGAAGAATATTCATTTATTTCCTTGTAAATTATCCTTTTGTTTTCTGCTGTGTACCTTTTTTTTAAACTTTATTCTTTTATATTCCCTTTCATCCCTCCCCTAAGCAGGCTATAGTTCAGAAAAGATATATTTATGTATATATATGTATATATGTATATACATATATATAGAGAGATATATAAGCAGATACACAGACACATACCATATCACCCCCCCACAAACACACATATATCTTTCCTATCCCTGCTGAACTTGTTTTAAACTTGCTTCTAACTCATCTTGCTATTACTTAACCTCCCCCTACCCATGGATCCTTCTCTTGTCTTCTTCCCTTACTCTTTGCTTCCTTGTCAACCCATTCCTCCCCCCCTTATTTCTTTATAGATTTTGGAGGGTGCTGTACCCTTCTTGGTATATATGTAGTGTTGCCTATTTAACCCATTCCCAATGTGAGTAGGTTTTCAGAACTATGAGCCCTCCTCCCCTCTCTAATGTGTTTGTGTCTATTCTTCCTTTGCATCTCATTTATATAATTACTATTTTTACCTTAACTCTTTCTTTTGAACTTTCCTATTTTAATGTCAATATTTCACCCCTTAATATCTTTTTCTTTGATGTCATCACATCAGAGTCCATTCACAACCATACCCTCAGTTCACATAATGGCCCCCCCAGGCTGCTCCAGTGACAGATACAGTTCTCCAGAGTTACAGATATCGTTTTTCCCATCTAGGGATATAACCAATTTAATATTTATATATATATTTCCCTTCTCTTGAGTCCTGTGATTGTGATTAAAATTTTCTGTTTAGTTCTGTTTTTTCAATAGAAATGACTGAAAATCTCTTCATTGAAGCTCTATCGCCTCTCCTGGAAAATGATGCTGAGTCTCTCTGGGTGGTTAATTCCTGATTGTAATCTCAGAAGTTGGTTGTAACCTCTATTGCCTTCTGGAATATGGTCTTCTAGATCCTCCAATCCTTTATTGTAGAAACTGCCAGATCCTGGGTAATCCTGACTGTTGCTCCTTAATATCTGAATTGTTTTTGCCTGGCAGCTTGCAGTATGTTTCCTGTAAGATTGTAGTTTTGGATA
Organism: Myrmecobius fasciatus; assembly: GCA_023553655.1. Taxonomy (NCBI): domain Eukaryota; kingdom Metazoa; phylum Chordata; class Mammalia; order Dasyuromorphia; family Myrmecobiidae; genus Myrmecobius; species Myrmecobius fasciatus. The sequence goes on from JAJPUD010005309.1 coordinate 41,025, forward strand.
GTTTTAATTTTTTTCCCTCAAAGGCTCTCATTTGATTTTAAAATTCTATTTGAATTCTTCTATAAATTCTCTCTAAGCAGGAAGCCATTTTCACATTACTCTTTAGGAAAGAAGCTTTTTTTTTTTTTTTTTTTTTAACTTCAGTGTCTTCCTCTGGATGAACTCCCCACCCCCGTCTTCCCTGTTCCCATAGTAAGTTTCTATGGTAGAGTTCTTTCTTTTTTTTCCAGTTCATTTTTTTAATAAGGGATATTAATATAAGCATCTCTAATCCTGGGGTGGGGGGTTGGTGCCTCTGATTTCTTTCAGCTCTTCTTTCTGACCTGGAGCCCCAAACCAAAGCTCCTCTCTCCAGCAAGTGCCTGAGCCAGCAGCATCTCTGCCCCACTGCTTCTACACTCACAGGGGCTGAGTCCCTGCAGCAGAGCTGGGCCTGGGTTTCCAATCAGCCAGGGTTCGCTCAGTCTTCCCAGACTCAGACAGCAACTTCACACTGTCCAGGAGGTGAAAGTTTCTATGGTTCCTGCTGAGGCTCCAACCATGCTCAGTTAGCCCTCTGGCCTCCCCACTTGATGTTTCTTCGGAGCTAGCCTGGAGGTGTTTGCACTTTGCATGGATGAATTGCCAGCTCCCAGTCTTTCTTCCAATCTTCTCAGGTTGTCCCAGCAGGACCCCAGTTCTGCCCCAAGTCTGCTTGATTTTTCACCAGTCTATGTTTGCCCTGAGGCACAAATTTGTTCTATTTGTGAGGGAAAACTTGAAATTTACCAACCTACTCCACCATCTTCCCAGAACCCTCCACAGCTCTTATTGTTTATAAATTTGGTTGAGTTCTTTAAATATTTGAAGAATAAGGCTTTTATCAGATTAACATGCTATAATTCCTCCCCCCCTCAGTTTTCTATTTTTCTTCTAATCTTAACTGCATTTTTATATAAAACCTTTTAAATTTAGTGTAATGAAAACTATCCATTTTGCTTCCCATGATCCCATGACTTTGTTTAGTCATAAATTCTTCCTTTACCCATATATCTGACAGATTTTCCATGGTCTTCTAATTAGCTTCTATCACCCTTTATATGTAAATCACATAATTATTTTGACCTTATCTTGTTATAAAATGTGAAATGTTGTTCTATACCTAGTTCCTGCCAAACTGATTTTCAGTTTTTCCAGTAATTTTTGTCAAATAGTGAGTGCTCGCCCCCCAAGCTTGGATCTTTGAATTTATCAAATGCTAGATTACTGTGGTCATTTACTAATGTGTATTATGTACTTAATCTATTCCACTGACCCATCACTGTTTCTTGGCTAGGGCCAGATTATTTTAATGATTATCACTTTGTAGTATAACTTGAAATGTGGTACTACAGGGCTTCTTTCTTTTACATTTAATTCATTTATTCCCTTAATACCTTTTCTTGACCTTTTGTTATCTGCAGAGTGATAGTATTGTTTCCTCATTATGTCTATTCTTATTTCTTTTTTTTTGGTCTTATTGTTACAGCTAGCATTTCTAGTACAATATTGAATAATAGGTAATAATGGACTTCCTTGTTTCACTACTGATCTTATTGGGACGGCTTCAAGTTTATTCCCACTATAGATAATGCTTGCTCTTGGTTTTAGGTAGACATTATTTATCATTTTAAGGAAAGCTTCATTTATTCCTATGCTTTCTAGTGTTTTTAATGGGAATTAATGTTGTGTTTTGTCAAAATACTTTTCTATTCTATATATTTCTATTATCTATTGAGATAAACATATGACTTTTATTGATTTTATTATTGATATGATCAATAATCATATAACATTTTAAAGAGAAATCCCACTTGATCATAGTATCTTTCTAATATATTTCTGAAATCTCCTTTCTAGTATTTTATTTTAAAATTTTTGCATCGATATTCATTATGGAAATTAGTTTATAGTTTTCTTTGTTTTTGTTCTTTCTGAACCCTAAATTTAATACCTAAATGTTATTTGTATCACAGAAGGAATTTGATAGGACTTTTAACCTATTTTCCCAAATAGCTTATATAGTATTGAAATTGTTTTAAAATGATTTATATGATTCCCTTATAAATCCATCTGATGTTGGAGATTTTTTAAAGTTCATTTATAGGTTGTTTAATTTCTTTTTCTATGATAGGATTTACTTAAATATTCTATTCTCTCTTCTGTTAATATTGGTAATTTATATTTTGTGAATATTCATCTATTTCATTCAGATTATCATATTTATTGACATGTAATTGGGCAAAATAGTTCTTAATAAATGTTTTAATGTAATCTTTTTTCAGTTTCACTAATGGTATATTCACCCCTTTCATTTTAGATAATGATAACTGGGTTTTCCTCTTTCTTTTTCTTAATCAATTTAAACCATGGTTTATTTATTTTATTGGTTTTTAAAAATAAAATCAGCTCCTAACTTTATTAATTCAATGACTTTTTCAAACTTTCAATTTTATTAATCTCTCCTTTAATTTTCAGGATTTCTATTTTGATATTTGATTGGGGAATTTCAATTTGTTCTTTTCCTAGTTTTTTAATTGCCCAATTCATTGATCCGCTCTTTTTTTTTTCATTGATGTGTTTAGAGATATAAATTTTCCCTTATGTTGGTATATTGTCTCATTGTTGTCATTTATCTTTAATGAAATAATTGTTTCTATAATTTCTAGAATTAGATTGTTTAGTTTCCAAATAATTTTTAGTCTACACTGTCAAGACTTTTTATTGAATGTAGTTTTTATTGCATTATGGTTGAGATAATATTTGTACTTAACTCAATAACCTGGCACATAGGGGGTACTTAATATTTGTTTCCTTTCCCCTTTGGTAAGGATGGGGGAAAGATTTGGTGTAGGACATTTTTCTTTCTACAAATCTGATTAAGTACTGATAAAATTTTCTTTTTTTTTTTTATAAAGCTTTTTATTTGCAAAACATATGAGTGACCTTTCAACATTGACCTTTGCAAAAAAACTTTTTTTTCCCAAGCTTTTCCTTTCCTTCCCCCCACCCCCCACCCCTAGATGACAGGTAATCTAATACATGCTAGATAGGATAAATTATATGATAAATACAATACATGTATACATATCTATACAGTTATCTTACTGCACAAGAAACATCAGATCTAGAAAGAGAAGAAGAAAAAAAACAACCTAAGAAGGAAAACAGAATGCATGGAAATATTCACAGAAAGCGTTAAAATGCTGTGTTGTGGTTCACTCTCAGTTCCCACAGGCCTCTCTCTGGATGTATATGACTATCTTCATCGCAGCACAACTGGTTTGAATCACATCATTGTTGAGGAGAACCATGTCCATCAAAATTGATCATCGTATAGTCTTGTTGCTGTGTATAATGTTCTCCTGGTTCTGCTGATTTCACTCAGCATCAGTTCATGCAAGTCTCTCCAATCCTCTCTAAAATCCTCCTGTTGGTCATTTCTTACAGAACAGTAATATTCCATAACATTCATATACCATAATTTATTCAGCCATTCTCCAATTGATGGGCATCTTTTCAATTTCCAGTTTCTTGCCACTACAAAAAGGGCTGCCACAAACATTTTTGCACATGTGGGTCCCTTTCCCTCCTTTAAAATCTCTTTGGGATATAGGCCCAGTAGAAACACTGCTGGGTCAAAGGGTATGCACTGTTTGATAACTTTTTGAGCATAGCTCCAAATTGCTCTCCAGAATGGTTGGATCCGTTCACAGTTCCACCAACAATGTATCAGTGTCCCAGTTTTCCCACATCCCCTCCAACAGCTATCATTATCATTTCCTGTCATTTTAGCCAATCTGACAGGTGTGTAGTGGTATCTCAGAGTTGTCTTAATTTGCATTTCTCTGATCAATAGTGACTTGGAGCACCTTTTCATGTGACTAGAAATAGTTTCAATTTCTTCGTCTGAAAATTGTCTGTTCATATCTTTTGACCATTTGTCAATTGGAGAATGGCTTGAATTCTTATATATTTGAGTCAATTCTCTATATATTTTAGAAATGAGGCCTTTATCAGAACCTTTGGATGTAAAAATATTTTCCCAGTTTACTGCTACCCTTCTAATCTTGTCTGCATTCATTTTGTTTGTACAAAAACTTTTCAACTTGATATAGTCAAACTTATCTATTTTGTGATTAATGCTGACCTCTAGTTCTTCTTTGGTCACAAATTCCTTCCCCCTCCACAGG
>JAJPUD010005309.1:55235-83669 GCA_023553655.1 Myrmecobius fasciatus
ATAAGATCAGGAGTGAAACAAGGCTGCCCACTGTCACCATTACTATTTAATATTGTATTAGAAATGTTAGCTTTAGCAATAAGAGAAGAAAAAGAGATAAAAGGAATCAGAGTAGGTAATGAAGAAACCAAATTATCACTCTTTGCAGATGACATGATGGTATACTTAGAGAACCCTAGAGATTCAACTAAAAAACTACTAGAAACAATTCACAACTTTGGCAAAGTAGCAGGATTCAAAATTAATCCACATAAATCATCAGCATTTTTATATATTACCAACAAAGTTCAGCAGCAGGAGATACAAAAAGAAATTCCATTCCAAATAGCAGATGATAGGATAAAATATTTGGGAATCTATCTGCCAAGGAAAAGTCAGAAACTATACGAACTAAATTACAAAACACTTTCCACACAAATAAAATCAGACCTAATCAATTGGAAAAATATTAAGTGCTCATGGGTAGGCAGAGCAAACATAATAAAAATGACAATACTACCCAAACTAATCTACTTATTTAGTGCCATACCAATCAAACTCCCAAGAAATTATTTTACAGATCTAGAAAAAATAGTAGCAAAGTTCATTTGGAAGAACAAAAGGTCAAGGATTTCAAGGGGATTAATGAAAAAAAAGGCAGATGAAGGTGGCCTTGCTGTACCAGATCTAAAACTATATTATAAAGCAGCGGTCATCAAAACCGTTTGGTACTGGATAAGAAATAGAGCAGTGGATCAGTGGCACAGGATAGGTTATCAGGACAACCTAGGCATTAACCTTAACAATCTAGTGTTCGATAAACCCAAAGACCACAGCTTTTGGGATAAATACTCTCTATTTGGCAAAAACTGCTGGGAAAATTGGAAACTAGTGTGGAAGAAATTAGGGCTTGACCCATACCTAACACTACATACCAAGATAAGATCTAAATGGGTTCATGATCTAGATATAAAGAGGGACTCTGTAAGCAAGTTAGAGGAACGTAATATAGTTTATCTCTCAGACCTGTGGAGGTGGAACAAATTTATGTCCAAAGAAGACTTGGAACTCCTAATTGAACACCAGATGGATAATTTTGACTATATTAAGTTAAAAAGTTTCTGTACAAACAAAACAAATGCAGACAAGATTAGGAGAGAAGCATCTAAATGGGAAATCATCTTTACATTTAATGGTTCTGATAAAGGCCTCATTTCTAAAATATATAGAGAATTGTCTCATATATATAAGAATTCAAGCCACTCTTCAATAGATAAGTGGTCAAGGGATATGAACAGACAATTTTCAGATGATGAAATTAAAACCATCTCTAGTCATATGAAAAGTTGCTCCAAATCACTATTGATCAGAGAAATGCAAATTAAGACAACTCTGAGATACCACTATACACCTGTCAGATTGGCTAAAATGACAGGAAAAGATAACGATGAATGTTGGAGGGGATGTGGGAGGGCTGGGACACTGATACATTGTTGGTGGAACTGTGAACGGATCCAACCATTCTGGAGAGCAATTTGGAGCTATGCTCAAAAAGTTGTCAAACTGTGCATACCCTTTGACCCAGCAGTGTTTCTACTGGGCCTATATCCCAAAGAGATCTTAGAGGAGGGAAAGGGACCCACATGTGCAAGAATGTTTGTGGCAGCCCTTTTAGTAGTGGCTAGAAACTGGAAACTGAAGGGATGCCCATCAATTGGAGAGTGGCTGAATAAATTATGGTATATGAATGTTATGGAATATTATTGTTCTGTAAGAAACGACCAGCAGGACGATTTCAGAGAGGCCTGGAGAGACTTGCATGAACTGATGCTGAGTGAAACGAGCAGAACCAGGAGATCATCATGCACAGCAACAACAGTATTACATGATGATCAATTCTGATGGACATGGATCTCTGCAATAAAGAATTGTCTCAAACCAGTTCCAGTTGTTCACTGAAGAAAACCATATACACCCAGAAAGAGGGACATGAAATATGGACCACAACGTAACATTTTCATGATCTCTATTGACATTTGCTTGCATTGTGTTGCCTTTCTCTGATTCTTTATTTTTCTTGTAGATAGGATTTTTCTTGCATAACTTCTCAAGCATTTCAACATTATTAACATGTAGTGGACTTCCTGCCATCTAGGGGAGGGGAGGGGACTGGGGGTAAAATTTGTATTGGAAAGCTTTGTAAAGATCAAGGTTGGGGAACTACCCATACATATGTTATACAAATAAAAAGCTTAAAAAAAAACAAAAAAAAAAAAAAAATTTTAAGTCAAAAAATATAAAAAAAAAGAGAATCATGCCTAGCATTATCTTCAGCGCAACAAGGAAATAGATCCTGAAAAGTTATTGACTTGGAAAGAATGTCACTCACTTAGTTAAGTGTCAGAACCAGCCCTTCCACCCCCAATTCCAGGGCTCTTTCTATATCCTGTGCCCTCCACATTGTTCTGTATCTATGGCCTGGATTGTACATAGACTAGAGTATATACTAGAATGAGAGGTACAAGAAAAATTTACATTTATTCATTATTTCAATAATAATCCTTGACCAACATTTCTACAGAAAGTATACCATGACAGGAACTGAGGAGATACAAGGAAATAGAAGCCACAGTTCCTGTTCTTGAGGAGTGTATGAAAGTCATAGAAATAATAATAGGAATAGAAAATCAATAGGAAGTCAAGGCAAAACACATATGAAACATTGGACTGATACAGAGCAGTATGTAACTGAGTTTAAAATTAGAGTCATTAAGAAGTGCTACAGGAATTCATATATAGGGAGCAATTTCTGTGGGTTGGAGCACTCAAGAGAAAACTGGAGGAGATGGGACTAAAAATCAGCCTTGAAGAATGTGAAGAAGGTTGAGGATGTGAGAAACTGAGGTGCAAGCAAAGGCAAGAGCACAAAAATGTAAGGAAAGTACATTATGGGGAAAGAAGACTGGATGAAAAACAATGTGACATAACAATAGAGACAGTGGAGATTGTAGGGAACCTGGAGGACCAGATTTAGATGTATGATGACAAGAGAGGTTTGACAATGAAGTGAAAGTGAGACAGGCCTTTCGAAGAGAGGGAAAACAGAAGCCAAGCTCCAGAGAGCTAGTGACACTTACAATTGACACCGTATTCAAGAGTAGCAGAAATGGAAATAGGCAAAAAAAAAAAAAAAAAAAAAACCAACAGTAACAAAAAGCACATGATGACGTGTTTCTCCCATTCTCACAAAATCCAGCCCCCAATCTATCATCCTATTGCTCCTTTCATGGAAATCCCTCATCCTTTCATGGCTCAGCTCTTTGATCAAGCTGTCTATACCAGTACCTCCACTTCCTTTCTTTCACACTGTTTTTAATTCTCTACAATCTGGTCTCTGACCTCATTGTACGCTCAATCTGCTCTCTCCAAAGTTACTGATTATCTCTTGCTTGACAAATCGAATGGCCTCTTTTCAGTCCGCATCCTCCTTAAACTCTCCAGCTTTTGACTCTATTATCTAAGTTTTCATTGCCCTGTTCTCTCCTGGCTCTCCTCTGATCCATCTGGCAGCCCCTCTTCAGTCTCCTTTGTTCCATTCTCCTGCTTACATGGATCTCTCCAGGGTTCTGTCCTGGGTCCTCTTCTCTCTTCTTCTCCTATTTAGCTTGGTGCTTTCATCAGCTCCCTGAAACTGATCTCAGTTCTATCTGTCCAGTCCTAACCTTGCATCGGACCTCCAGTCTTACATGTCCAATTGCTGATTGCACATTTTAAACTAGATGAACAGTAGACATCTTAAACTCAACACGTCCCAAACTGAACTCATCTTTCTCTTTAGTACTTCTCCTCTAGCTAATTCCCCTAACACTGGGGAGAAAACCACCATGCTGCCAGGTACCAGGTTCATAGCTGAGATTTCAGACTTAACTTCTCACTCTTATTCTCTCTTCCCCCCCCCATTTAATTTGTTGCCAGATTCTGCCAATTCTACCTTTCCATCATCTTCTAAGCAGCACCCCGTGTTTCCCCTGACACTGCCACCACCCTGATACAGGTCCTGCTCACTTTATAACTAGACAATGGTTTTCTACGTAGTCATTTGTGTCCATCCTCCACTCACCTATCAAAATGCAGGCCTGATCACATAAATCCTCCAATAGCTCCCTATCACACTCAGGATCACCCACAATTCACTTTTTGAAGTTCTTCACAATTTTCTTCTTTTCCAGTCTTTTTTACCTGACTCCCCACACTGTCCTTGAAATGCAAGATATTCCCAAACTCCCTAATGCATGATTTTTTTTGGCTGACTTTTCCCCATGTCTAAGATATTCTTCCTCATCTCTGCCTCCTGGCTGCCTTTTATGTCTCTTTTTTATCTCCTGTTTGTGCCTATCACAGTGGCTTACATATTTTATTCAACAGATATTTATCAAGGTTGTTTGGCACTAATGAAAAAAAGATAAAAATTACCCAGTGCCTGCCCCTACGGAGCTTCCAGTCTCAATCTGCATGCAGAATATGTCTCATCAACAGATTAAGTATGAGGGAAGAGCAGAAAGTGATGAAGGAAGGCAAAGAAGAGACCAGAAAAGCTCCAAGGGAAATGTGAACAGGGAGAAAAAGCAGCTGGCAAGAATCAATGACAAGTTACAAGGAAAGTGGCATCTGACCTAGGTGTGGAAGATAAGAGTTCTGAAAAGCAGAGGTAGAGGGAGTAGACACACCTGGCATGGAGGTGGCATGAACAAATAGTTCAGAAGATTATAGATTAGAGGTAGAAAGGAACTTAAAAACATCTAGTCAAGCCCCTCATTATACAGATGAGGAAACAGACAGACTTGCCCAAGGTGAACACAGAAGTATAAGTGACAGAGAGTGAATTTGAACCCATTTTAAATGAGAAGGCATATTTTAAATTCAGATATGTCCAATTCCCCTTTTTTTTGGCTTTTTGCTTTTTGCTGAGGCAATTGAGGTTAAGTGACTTGCCCAGGGTCACACAGCTAGGGAATGTTAAGTGTCTGAGAGCAGATTTGAACTCAGGTCCTCCTAACTTCAGGGCTGGCACTCCATCCACTACGCCACCTAGCTGCCCCCAAATTCCATTTTTAAAGGAACAAAAAGTTGATGTGAAATAATCTATCCAAAAATAGGTTGGGACTTAGGCTTGGAAGGCCTTAAATGCAGAGCTAAAAAGTTTATATTTTATCCACTAAGATTTCTGAGAAAGGGAGTGGTAGGGCACAGCCATAGAAAGACTAGTCTGGAGATAAGCAAGACTAGAGCCAAGAAGACTCAATTCAATGGAGGATTAATACATGTGCTGAATTAAAATCCAATTCGATGCCTTCATTTTATAGCAAAGGAAACAAGCACAGGAGAGGAAAGTGCTTTGCCTAAATTAACACAAAAAGAAAGTTAGTAGCAAAACTGGGATTTGAATCCACCCAGCTATGACTTCAAATCTAGTGTTCTCCCCTGTATACTACATTAACAAGTCTACCCCAAGAGTGGTTTCCCCACAGTGTTTCCTGGTTTTTTCTCTCACATTTGTAGTGGAAAAATCGGTAGAAATCACTCCACTATAGGGAGGAAGGAACTACATGATACACAGAAAGATCACAGGAAAATTCACAAACTTTGGCTTTTCCTCTTTAACTTCTGACATCAGTCACCTGTGTGTTTCTGGTTACACTATTTAGGAATTTATCCCTATAAAAAGGAACATGGTCCTAATGAAGAATTTTTATTAAGAGCACAAACAAACAAACACTTGCCTCATTGTTGGCAACATCTTTGAGACCATGATTTGGCACCATGCTTGAAAGAAGATTATCCTTCCTCTTAAATACCCTTCTAGTTGGGCTTATGGACCTTTTTGCCAGAAGAACTCTGTCTTCTTGAGTCCCTGAAGGCAACAGAAATGTCCGTAGAGAGTTTCCCAGAGAAGCATTACTTGTAAAAGAACCATGTGCTTGTGTCAAATCAGCAAGGCCCACAGATAACTGCTGTTCAATGTTGGCCAGCAGAGATGACTCACTGCTAAAATGGCTTGTGTTGTATAGATCTGTGGGGGGAACACACCAGAAAATGAAAACTTTCAGGAGCAGGATCCATCACTTATTTGACAACTAGCTGTTTTTTGAACTCAGGGTCCATTGACATGGACAATTTGTTGGTGATGACCCTTATGCTCAGCCAATTTGTGTGTGCGTGTGTGTGTGTGTGTGTGTGTGTGTGTGTGTGTGTACACCCATACACATAGCCTGACAAACTCAACTAGAACTTGTCAGTTATCATCTTTGAAGGTTTAGGATTACCAGAAAGCTCCTGGCATTATTTCTATTAGGATTTTAATTGGTGAATTACAAAATTATATGATTGGGAAACCCAAATTTCAACAATGAAAACTACTTCTTTTTTACCATATTATGTTACCAATTTGTAATCATTTTATGCTAGAGATTTCATAGATCACTGATAATCCCTGAATCACAACTCAAGTTTCATTGTTCTAGACTCTCAAAATTTTCTTGCTGTAGATCACCACTCCCCCCGCTTTGAAAAGGGCCCTTAAAACAAATCAAAAGGCTTGTTACCTGAACTAAGCTTCAGCAGTCTTCCAGTGGTAGAATCTGAGTCAGTCAAAGAAGTCATTATATCTCCACAAGAATAGGATGAAGGGGACTTTGGGTCATTCAAAGATTTTGTACTATAGTCTTGGTAATTCTTGCTTCTATGATGAGTCTGGGACTTCTTGCTATAACTTCCATGTGAGGTTATGGAGTGAGGATAGTGACTATTATAATTATCTAGACTAATATCTTTAGGTAACTGGTAGGGATGGATCTGGCTTGAATCACCCACATCCAAGCGTTTACTTGATAAGGCTTCATGGCTAAGCTGATAAACATCAGTCTTTGTTATCAACTCTTTCTCTGGAGAAGAACCTAAAGATTTATCATCTGAAAAGGTTAGTCGGTATGCTTCTTTAGCCATCTTATCTGGAGATCGGACTGAAGATTGAAGAGAGGGGTAGCATCTGAATTCTAACAGAATACAACCATGGTAAAAAAAAAAAAAAAAAGAAAAAAGAAAAACAAGAATGAGAATTTCTCATGGACCAGAGAAGTATCACTGTGCCCAGGGCACATTTTCTCTCCAGCAGAGAAGGCTGTCAAATTAAGAAGGTTTAAATGGAAAGGAACACAGAATCAAAGAACTCACAAATCAAAGAATCATAAGATTAAGAGCTGAAAGGGAACTTAGGGATTCTTTAGGATGACACAGATAAGGAAACTGAGGTTTTAGCAAAAGGAATTATAATAACAGAATATTAATAGGTGGAAAGGAATGCAGTAGTTATCTTATCCAGCCCTTATCTCCTTATACCATTTTACTGATAAGTAGAGACAGAGAGAAGGGCAGTGACCCACTCAATGACAGAACTAAAACACACAGGTCTCCTGGACCCAAGCTCATTGTGTTTGTCCTTCCACTACAGTGGCATCAAACCATGCTGAGTGCCTGTGGAAATAATTTGCCACAGGCCAGATGGGAACCAACTTCTATTTGATTTACCAGGAATTTCCTTGGACAGCACCAATGGTATCATCCTCATCTTATGGGTGAGGCTACTGACACTCATACAGATTAAATGATTTGCCCACAATCCCACATAAAAAGTGTGACAGTTAAGATTCAGGCTCAGGTCCTCTGATTCCAAATTGTGCCCTTTTCCTTCTACATCATCATATTTTCTCTCTCATCTCTGGTGGGACAGCCAGGCTTGGATTATCCCATTTTCTAAGCCTTAGAGAAATTCTCTGCTAAGAGAACTGTAGCTCTTCCCTAGAAATCAAAGCTAGGACCAGCATGGGAACAACCTTTTAAAGCCATCACAGCACAAAAGATACAGCCTCTATTCAGTTGAATATTTTCAGGAATTCCAAGACCCAAAAGATCTCTTTAGCAAATGCAGAAGATGCAGCAACTGAATTAGACATGAAGAATATTGAAAATGGAACTCAAACCACTGGGAGTATATCCTTTGAGGCAAATGTTATTCAGTAAATATAATATTTGTACTTTTAAGTTTTCAGCATAGAATACAGGCAAGTCATGATATTATGGCACATTTCAATAAAAAAGGAAATTTTTCTTATTTATCTTTGTATCTTCCTAATTCCAAACATGATGCATTCATTACATATAAGAGATAATATTTTTGAATGAACATAACAAAAATCTAAGCATAACCAAAGAGATTAGAAATATTCCACCTTAAAGAAGGAAACTACAGAGGTCACTACCCCAAATACAAGTGAGAATCCCCCACAAAAGTTTCCAATGTGGGCATCTAGAATTGAGAATCATCATCAATTCTTCTGTAACTTCATGGACCTCTGGATTCTGAATGCAAAATATTTACCATCTTCCTGGTGACCATCACCTGGTAGCTCCCTTCTTGTCACCTCCTGTAGCTGAAAAATATTTGAAAAGGCAAATGTGAGGCATGGAAGGAATTAGAAAGCAAAAGAATGTCAAGTGCGCACATTAGTTAAGTACCCTTTGTTAAAGAAGAAATACTTGAAAAGAAATAGACATCTAAGTAAAGATCCAGTTCTAAGCCTACAGGAAATTTAAAAAACTGTTTTTAGTGAAGACAAGGTTTTTTTGATAAGTTAAAAAGTATTAGAAAAGGTAAGCGTGTTTTAGGAAAACTGAAATACTCTATATTCTTTGCTTTGAATACTTTAACATAGAGATGAGGCATGAAATGCTTCTTTTGACAAAAAAAAGGGGGAACACATACCAATTTTATCATCCTCCAAAGTGACTTAAAATCTACTGAAATAGACTGAAATGAGGTAAGATAAGGTTGGAATATCATCCTATTTCTTTTTAGGAAGGTCTGAAACTACATGGCTTCCTTTTAAGGATGAATGGTGGATAAACTCTATCATTTATTTATCAATTTGAATATTACATGCTATTTAATTCTCTCCTGTTCCCTCAATTCTGATTCAAGTTCTAACTCTGACTTTGAAATTGAAATTAAATTCTAAAGTGAAAATTTTGAAGTCCTTTAAGTCAATTTCTTTTTTTTTTTTGAAGCTTTTTATTTGCATAACATATGTATGGGTAGTTCTTCAACATTGATCCTTACAAAGCTTTCCTTTACAAATTTTCCCCCCTAGTCTCTTCCCCTCCCCTAGATAGCAGGAAGTCCACTACATGTTAATTATATTAAAATACTTGTAAGTCAGTTTCTTAATACAAAGTTAACTCAAAGGAAAAATAAAAGTTAGGGACATTTCCCAGGGTTTCCAATTAAAATCTTCAAAGATTTCTTCAGAGATGACACCAAATATGTGCTTTTCTATCCATCACCAACAAGCAAGTTATTTGTTATTGTATGAAGGACCTTAGGCTTTCCAGTCAAAGGTCTTGGGTTTGAATCCAAATTGTGCTACCTGCTACTTATGTGACTGTGGGCAAGCCTCTGTTTCCTCATCTAAAAAATAAATTGAACTAGATGATATTTAAGATTCTAAGTCCAATGAGATGCCAAACTGATAAAAATATTATTATTATGATCCATTTTGATTCATCAGGAGTTGACCATTCAGTTCATCAATACCTATACCTGAAGGAATATAAACAAAGAAAGAACTTCAAACCTATTTGAGTAAACACTGCTCCTTTCACTATATTTGTTAATGCAAATCACTTAATGATCACCTCCTCACCCTTACTACCCAAAGGAAAATCAGTGACTTTTCTTCTCTCCAATCTCATATGGTCACTGCCTTTTACTCATCACATCTACCATCTCCCTTTTCCTCTTTCTCTGCTCCATTGCAGAAAGACCTAAAATAGTTTTTACTATAAAGACATAGAAGATTGGAATTAAAAAGAATTGGAGATGAGATGAAAAGCAAGGTGTAGGATATAGAACTATCTTACAAAAGTACTAAGTTATGTACATGAAGTTTGTGGCTCTAGTGCCAGATTAGGTGAGTGAAAGGTTGTTATGAATGGATTTCCCATCTACAAGAATCATAGAATCAATCTTAAAAGTTGGAACCATCTGTTGGAATATCTTCCTATAATATCTTCTACAGCCAGCCTTATAGTCCTCTAGGGAAGTAACTATCTCAGAAAGCAACATATTCCACTTTGAGACAGTTCCAAATATTGGGAAGTTCTTATACCGAATCAGTCTCAGATTCTTGTGTCTTCTTGCATCATTCTGTATACCTGATAGTTCTACAACTATATAAAGAAAACTAACATGCTCCCAACTTTACACTATTATATCTTTCCTAGACTAAATACCTCAAGCTTTTCTCCACCGTCCCTCTTAAGTCATGGTTTTGAATTCCCAATGTCCTGGTTGCAGTACAACTTAACCACGTCACTTCCAATGTGGTGCTCAGAGCTGAACCCTAGAGTGATCTGGCTGGGGTAGCATATTGGTGGGAGAATCACCTCTCTTGTCTTGGATATCGGATTTCTATTACAGCAGCTTATGATCGTGTTATCTCTTTCTTGGCAGCTGCTGACTCACAATGCTGACTCACAGTTTTACATGAACTGCTTTCAGAAACAAATGCCTGATAAAAATAATTCATTTATCCAAATTCTCTCAGCTCCTTCATGGATATTTGAGATATCTGAATATTTGAGTTTGCAGTAATTAATTTATTAAAACAGCAAGAAGGTGAATATATTACCTGGGTCCCCAGTGGGAAAGTGTCTAACTTCTGATCATCTTGATCACTGGCTTGGCTTGCAGAAGCACTTGTTAGTGAATCCTTTATTTCCCGGTTGGGGAGAGGAAGAAAAAGTCCTTTGCTTAATTCTGTATTAAAAGGAAAGGCACCCAGTGAAGCACTGACCACACTTCAGAAGCATCCTTCCCAAGAAAACATACTATAAATTTTGACCACCAAGTAGGAAACCTCCAGACACAAAATAATGGTTGGGTGAGAAACATATGGAAATAATCTATAACATTAAATATAATATATATGTATATATACACACACATATATATATGCATGTATGTATGTATGTGTATATCTATGATCCTGATTCATCTGACAATCCTGGATCACTAACATTAAGAATAATTAAGACCTATTTTTACAGGGAAGGGAACTAAGCCTTTCAGTTGCCTGGCATTTTAGTTCAAGATTAGGGAACTAGCCAAAGGAAAAAAAGATGAATTGTTTCCTTGTCTTGTTTATAAAACTTATATAAACTAAAACCAGGAAAGATAAAACAAAAAAGACTGTAAGATCCAAGCCCTCATGTTATTTATCCTGTGTCATACGTATTCGTTCTAAAGACTGCAGAATTCTGAGTTTCTTGGGCTACTTATAAGTTCTTGGGTGAAAATGAGTTTTATTTTGTTTTGGGAAATTTCTAGCAGAATTTACTCACTAAGGATGGTGGAGACGTGGGCTTCTGAGTAAGAACATGCTCATCCTGTTCTAGTCTGCTTACCTCTGGGCAACAGAACTGCTGTGAGTCAGTGAAGCAGAGAATGCAAGGAGAGGCCCCTTATTTCATTCAAGGACTTGAAATGTTTATTTCTCCTTAGCTGCAGAGATTAAAATACACTACTTAAAAGACAGTTTTCTTCTTATAGAGTGCATTTGCTCTGGAGCTGCTTTTTCCCCTATGACTAAGTAGCTCCCAGAACAAATGCCTTCTGCCCTATCACAGAAAGTAAGACAGAGACAGCTAGATGGTACAGTGGATAGAGCACTGGCCCTGGAGTCAGGAAGACCTGAGTTCAAATCTAGCCTCAAATACTTACTAGCTATGTGACCCTGGGACTTCAATAAACTCCACTGCCTAAGGAAAGAAATGAAGAAAAAAAAAAGCAGGACAGCAGCCATTGGTTATTATAAATGTTTTGAAGCTTACAAATGGTGTTTCATATATGTCAGGGTAAAAAAGACAAACTATAGAAGAAGGCATTTAGATTTTGTAATAAGGGAATAATTCTCTGACAACAAAGGTCAGACCTGGGAACGAATTACTGAGTAAGCATGTAGGGCATCTTTCTTGTTCTCTAAGATGGCTGGCATGTGGTAATACCTAGAAATGGGGAAATAAGAAACTCCTTTTAAACTCAAGAGATTACACTAAAACATTAATGAACTTTTCATCATCTTTACAAACTCTTGGTCTACACTCCTTAGCTTGATATTTGAGACATCCCAAGACCCTGATTCCAGCCAACATTTCTCATCTCCTAATAATTTCTTACAAGAATTATTATCTGTTACTTCTAGGTATCTATAAAACTTTGCCCTTGACCTCCTGGATTCTTTCCCCCTACATCTCTTGTTCATCCCTCCTTTCTGTCCAAGTCCTGCCTGTCAGCCTTCCAATACCCAGCTCCAGTCTTACCTCCTCTTAGAGACCTTTCCCAACTATTTAACTCTCTCAATCACTCTTGACACCTGTGCCATTCAATTAACTCAAACTTGTGCATATTGTTCTGCTGCCTTTTCCCCCATAATGGTTTGATGTTCAATATAAATAATATTAAGTACCTACTATGTTCAGAGCACTGTGCATCAGGGATGCAAAGAAACAGGAGGTGACTAGCAGCAGAATCTAAAAGAATATTATAGATGTCTCGGGACAAGAAAGTGGCCAGGCAGAGGAGGTCACTGGCCTCAACAATGCCAAGAGCCAACAAGACAGGGCCTTTGTATTTAGCAATAGAGATTTTTGGTTACTTTTGAGACTTTATATTGGAGAAGAGAGGTAAGAGAGTTTGCAGGAAGTTAAGAAAGAAGTAAGTAATGGCAAAGGTTCTGATAAAGGCCTCATTTCTAAAATATATAGAGAATTGACTCAAATATATAAGAATTCAAGCCATTCTCCAATTGATAAATGGTCAAAAGATATGAACAATTTTCAGATGAAGAAATTGAAACTATTTCTAGTCACATGAAAAGGTGCTCCAAATCACTATTGATCAGAGAAATGCAAATTAAGACAACTCTGAGATACCACTACACACCTGTCAGATTGGCTAAAATGACAGGAAAAGATAATGACAAATGTTGGAGGGGATGTGGGAAAACTGGGACACTGATACATTGTTGGTGGAACTGTGAACAGATCCAACCATTCTGGAGAGCAATCTGGAACTATGCTCTAAAAGTTATCAAACTGTGCATACCATTTGACCCAGAAGTGTTTCTACTGGGCCTATATCCCAAAAAGATCTTAAAGGAGGGAAAGGGACCCACATGTGCAAAAATGTTTGTGGCAGCCCTTTTTGTAGTGGCTAGAAACTGGAAACTGAAAGGATGCCCATCAATTGGAGAGTGGCTGAATAAATTATGGTATATGAATGTCATGGAATATTATTGTTCGGTAAGAAACGGCCAGCAGGATGATTTCAGAAAGGCCTGGAGAGACTTGCATGAACTGATGCTGAGTGAAATGAGCAGAACTAGGAGATCATTATACACGGCAACAACAAGACTACATGATGATCAGTTCTGATGGACATGGTTCTCTTCAACAATGATGTGATTCAAACCAGTCCCTGTTGTTCAGCGATGAAGATAGTCATATACATTCAGAGAAAGGCCTGAGGGAACTGAGTGTGGACAACAACACAGCATTCTAATGCTTTCTGTGAATATTTCCCTTCATTTTGTTTTCCTTCTTAGGTTGTTTTTTTTTTCTCTCCTTCTACATCTGATGTTCCTTGTGCAGTAAGATAGCTGTATAGATATGTATACATATATTGGATTTGTCATATAATTTAACATATTTAGCATGTATTAGATTACCTGTCATCTAGGGTGGGTGGGGGGAAGGAGGGGAAAAGCTTGGAACAAAAAAAAGTTTTGCAAAGGTCAATGTAGAAAAATCACTCATATGTTTTGTAAATAAAAAACTTTTAATAAAAAAATAAAAAAGAAGTAAGTAATGGTTAAGTGAAGGCAGAGAGATAGCCTACTTCTAAAAATAAAAAATGACAAAAGAGAAAGGGCAATAGCTTGGGAGGACAGCAGGCTGAGATGAAGGGGTCTGTTTGTTTTAAAGGATGTAGAAGGCCTAAGTGTGTTCACAGACTACAGGGAAGAAGCCAGGAGACAAGAAGAGATGGAAGATGAGAGGGGAATGATCCATGGAAAAAATTCTCAAAGATGACAGGAGAAGGATGGAGTCAAGAGCACAAGGAAAGGGCCTGGCAGTAACCCAAGAACATCTCTGAGGCTGCAGTTGAGTTACAGTGTGTCTAACTGTGGCTGATTAGACCAACACTAGCTTGGAATGCTCTGCCTCAGGTTGGACACAAATAGACCTTATGAATATTTGGGAGTCTTCTTTAATTTAGCACATCTCACTTTTCTTTTGGGCTAATTCAATTCTGCTTTGCTCATAGAGCACAGTACCTTTTCTAATGAGAGTACACCATGTTGGGTGGTACTGCGCCATTGTCTCCCATGTCATACAATTGATTCTAAAGTTCTTAAGAGAGACCTTGATAGTATCCTTATATTGCTTTTTCTGACCACCTTGTGAGTCTTGCCCTGTGTGAGTTCTTCATAAAATAATTTTTTTGGCAAGTGTACATTTGGTATTTGAACAATATGGCCAGCCCAACAGAGTTGTGCTCTCTGCAGTAGAGTTGGCAATTTAGTTCAAGAAAGGAACTCAGTGTCTGGTATCTTATCCTGCAAGATGATAGATAATAGATGCTCAGTAAATAACACTAATTTTTATAGTGCTTTAAAGTTTAAAAACTTTCTTCACAGCCTTCTCACCCAAGCCATTTATTAATTGCCTATTGCTTGTAAAGTACTATGCTAGGCGTGGGGATTCAACAACAAAATTGAGGAACAGTCCCTGACCTGAAAGGGCCTGCATTCTACTGGATAGCTAAGTAAATAGATAAAAAGTTTATATAGGATTGATTGAGTAGCGATAGAGCATTGATAAGTAGGTGATCAAGAAAGATTTCCTGTAGCTAGTAAAGTTGAGCAGAACTTTAAAAGAGCAAGTGCATTTTAGGCATGGTGGGCCGTTTGTCCAGACATGCAGATGAAAGATCACTGTAATAATGCCAAGTCTGGAAAAAAAAAAACCAATAGACTAGTTTGACTGGAACCCAGAATGTGTAAAAAGGAGTAAGTGAAATGAGCCTGGAAAAGCAGACAAGTGTCAGATTGAGCAGAAGTGTGACTATTGGGCTGAGTAATTTGTATTTCATCATTGTATTTCCCTAGCAATAGGGAGCCATTAAAGGGCTTGAGCAAGAGATCATAGTTAAGATTTGTGCTTTTTCAGGGTCACATAGCTAATGAACTCATAGGATTTAAAGCCAGAAAGTAGTCTTAAAAATCATCTACTATGACCCCTTATTTTACAATTAGGAAAGTGGAGCCCATAGTGTCAGTGCTTTGTCTATCAATCATGGGTGATAAGAAGCTGAGGCAAGATTGTAGCCTGAGCCCTCTGCTTCTGTATTAAATGTTGTTTTTATGACACCACACTATCTGTTCAAGTAGAAGAGTTACATATAGATCCTAGATCTTTCCCAATCATGTGAAACATTCCTTATATCATATCTCTCAAAAGAAATACAAGGTTTTGGAATTTAGTTGAATGAAATCAAGTAAATTTGTTCTGGTCATCCCAAGTGAGAGCTGAAATCTGAGAAAATAGCTAATTACTAAAATCTTGAAGCAGAAGTTTGCCTACAAACTTCTATGTTAAGGGATAGAAACCAAGAGTGAGACCCTGTAGAGAGAAAATTCCAAAAGACCCTTCCCAAGCTTCAGTATTTACCTCTCTTCCAAATACCAATCCTCCTAGGAGCAAAGCTGATAAAACACATCAGCACAAATGTATTTGCCAAAGGTTAATTTTAATCCCATGAAGTTGATGTGTGGGAGAGAGGAAGAATATGTATTTTCATTATGAAGATGAGAATATCAAGATATAGGAACATTGAGAAAGCCTTATAAATTGCTATTTATCTACTTTGAAGGAAATCAGTTTTTGCTCAGCAAATGTTAAAGAACATGAATGTCATTTATTTTACATTAATTTATTTACTCCTTCAACAGAGTGATTATAAAACTGTACTAACTTTGAGAGGGAAAGCAGGAAATATAAAATAGAGACTTTACCCTTAAAAAGCTTACAATCTAGTTAGGGAAATAAGATATATATTCATGAGAGATTAATGCTAAATTTATATCAGTATATAAGAACCAAGTAAGTGTTGGGGGTAATAAGTTTGCTGTCTTAGATGGAAGAGCAAAAACAATTTTAGTAGTCCAATTGCCCTGAGGCAACTGGGGTTAAGTGACTTGCCCAGGGTCACACAGCCAAGAAGTGTTAAATGTCTGAGGCCAAATTTGAACTAAGGTCCTCTTGACTTCAGGGCTGGTGCTTGTCCACTGTGCCACCTACCTGCCACCTAGCTGTCCCCTAGTCTACTCTTTTTACAATAATGCTTTACTTACCTGGAGAGGTCAGATTTTTAGTAAACTCAATCATCTGTGCATAAACTTACTAAGAAGTAGTTCTGGTAATTTTCTCATATGTAAAATAATGAGAGTGGGGTGAAGTTAGATTAGGCACTAAGTTCTAAGTCTATGTTTCTATAATTTTAAGTAAAAAACAATGAAAGAGGAGTAGTTTTCACAAAACCATATGGGAGCTTTATTTAATAGTTATATGAAACTCCCTTAGGAAGACTAATAAATACATGCAGATAAGGTATATTGATTTAACTCAATTACTTGGTTTTGAAAGTATATGGATTCAATGGGTAAGCAGCATGATATAGGTCAGATTTAAGGCAGGAAAACCTGGAATCCCATCTCAAACATTTAGTAGCTGTGTGAAACAAGTAAATCACTTAATCTCAGAATCTCAGTTTTCTTGTCTGGAACAAATTACACTTGTACTAACTACCTCACAAGGTTGTTGTGAGAAAAGCACTTTGTAAACCATAAAACATTAAATAAATGAATCATTATTACTATAATTTCTCCCAGAGATTGATTATGGTTAACCCACTAATAAGCAACTAAGCCAAGGTGAAATAACACAACCACAAATGACCTCTAGGAGACCATTTAGTGGTGACTGATATTCCTATACTTCAATATAACCCTGAGTTGTCAAGAAAAAAATAAATTATATTCAGAATACACAGGAAACTATACCAAGCATTTTAAATTTTCATAAAATAAGTGTTTTACTATTTTAAGAGATAAAATATAATTACCTGGAAAAAATTCAGCTATATGAAAAAAAGCTCCTTAAGGCAGAAGTTTGGCCCCCTTTGCTTTAGTATCTCCAGTGCCAGTAAGTGCTAATAAGTTGTTGTATCACATCATTTCTTGGTGACAATGAATAAGAGAACTGAAGGGATTTGTTTTCAGAAGTGGTACCTTGTGTTTGCTGGTTACTTGATTAAATGTTTTGGTCAACAAATATTTCTGGAACCCATTACTGATCTGAGTCCCTGTGCTAGAGAATAAGGCGGCCACAAAAGTGAAACACAAAGAGGACCAAAAATGATCCTTGCGGGGAGAATTATCAAAAATTATTTTAAAAAACTCAAAAAAGTGAGAAATGACTAGGGAATTTACAAGAAAAACTGGAACCAGGTTGGGGAAAAAAGAAAGAATTTGAAATAAAGTGTGCAGAGTGACGACAAAAGAAGAGAGGGTATGAACAGAAGTCCAAAGTGGGGTGCAGAAAAAGGCTAATAATGGGCATGGGAATTGGAAAAGAAGGCTGGGGAAAATGCAGAGGGAGGAAGAAGAGGATCAGTGAGGGACTTCTGCTCTTGGAAGACAGGAAGGTAACAGAGAGAATCTGAGCTACTTGATTCTTCTTTGGCTTCCATTTTCTCTGCCAAAGAGAATGATCTTTATACCAAAAATAATAGAACAAAAATGGTTACTGGGGGGGTTTGAGATCCAAGAAAGTAAAGGAACAGCAAGAGAAGGACTGAGGGTCCCCATGATACCAAGCCAACCATCTGCTGAGCTGCATTTTGAACACTCAAGAATACCTAAAAGATCCTAGAACATAGGAGAGGTACCACAAGGTCAAAGGAGGAGAGATATCCAGAGTCTTCAACAACAACAAAGGGAAAAGAATAGTTCTAACTAGTACTAATTGGCCAGTGAACAAAACTTTGATTCTAAGGATTCAAACACTTTTTAGCTGTGTGACTATAAACAAATCACTAAATTCAGCCTGTGTTCACTCATTTTTGGAAGTGAGAGTTGTACTCAATAGCACTTACTTAAGTAAGATCCCTTCCAGCTCTAATTTATATCTAAATTTATGTTACTATAATGAACAGGATGGATGATGAGAAGATAGAATTACAAAGAATCAGCAAAGCTTCTTTAATAATAGGTCATCCCAGGCTAAACTTATTTTAGTATAGATTAGAAAAAAATGATTGGATTTTATGTACATTGAACATCAAAGTGCTGACAGGATGTTGAACTGGAGATGTCCAGCAGGAATATGGGAAAATTACACTAGGAATATGGCACTTAAGTTCAGGAGAGATATCAGGACTTGGGAGATTTGACTATCATCCACACAGAAGTCAGAGTTGAAATTACAGAGTGTAGAGAGAAGAGAGATCTGAAAACCAGTTCCTGTGAAACGTCCACACTGAGACACTAGGAGAAATGATAGGATTAACAACAGAAATAAAAATAAGTAAGTCTTTAAGAAAAACAAGAAGTAAACCAGGATCACAGTGTTTCTTTATCCAGTATAGGGGGAAATAAAACTCTGTAGAAACAACCAGACTAACAAGAACCATTCTCCAGACAATGCTGTTAACTCTATGACATGGCAGTAATAGTTTATAACTTTGTTAGCCATATCTGATTACTAATAGTGCTTGCAGTGAGCCTACTCCAGGGATTTGGCACAAATATAATTTTCAGCAGAAAGAATAGCTTTCAAAGTAGCAATGTGAATTCGTTTAAAAGAAATTAAACCCAGTCAACAATTAAAGCTTCTCAGGGCCTCCAGAAATGGCACTTTGTCCAGTAAAACAATAACTTCCCAATAGCTTGAGCATTTTAGAATGCTTCATTAGTTCAGGGAGGAAATTTCTGAGAGCAGTAGTTTAGCTCAGCCAAGTAAATGCAGTTACATTACATCTTAATATGTATAGAAATGTAATTTCCAGGGCTCATATGCACTAAAATTTTTTCCACATAGCAACCTAAGCAGAAGGGGAGATCGAAGTACAGTTTCTCTTGCATAAAATATTCATAAAATATTATGAACCTGACATCAAAACTATACAGTAAGATTCCCACAAAAAAAAATCTGATATCAATTCATGGCCATTTTCCTAGACAAATAGGCAGTAAGAAATATCAAAAATATGTTACAGACTGAGAATTTCAAACCTTTCAAAACCAAACCTACTCAAACTAAGTAGGATTTATTACTTTTTAATTTCAGAGAGAAACATACCTGTTTCAATCCGGTTATCAACATCTGTTTCAAGTTTTGTTGGTGACCTTTCATCCATCACACAGTTTTTCAAGGTCTTCTCCCTAGAGTTGCCATATTACAATGCTTTAAAAATCACAAAAGAGGTTCCTAAAGTAAAAAAGAATTTCTAACAAAAATACATATGAATGCATGATGATCAAACTTTTGAAAACTCACTCTCATTCCACATATGTAGTCATCAAATATTATTTCTATTTCCCCACAGGGGCTATCTTTCACAGATATTCTTTTTGCTCTTCTCTCCCTCCCCACTATTATAATTCTGGCTCTAATCAGTCTCTCCCCTCTCTAATACATCTTCCACTCAGCTGCCAGTGTTTTTGGAAAGTCCAGATCCACTTATGTTATATCTCCTACTTAAGAAACCCAGTGGCTCCTTACTACCTCTTATATAGACCTATGTTATATAGACCAGACCTCTTATTTTTGAGCCATTTTTCAGTCATACAACTTTGCACAACTCCTTTTTGGAGTTTTCTTGGCAAAGATACTGAAGTGGCTTGCCATTGCCTTCTCCAGCTCTTTTTATGAGGAAACAGAAGCAAAAAGGGTTAAGTGACCAGAGTCATACACACAGCTAATTGTCTGAGGACAGATTTGAATTCAGGAAGACAAGTCTTCAGGCCTGGCACTCTATGGCACCACCTAGTGCTCCTATTAACCTCTAAGATCAAACATAAGCAAACTCTTACTTGGCCTTTAAAACTTTTACTACCTGGCCTCTCCACGCTGGACACATTTCAGTTATCCTTTCCCCATCACATCTTTCCCTATCATAGTTTTGATACTGTGGGTCAACATAGGAAATTAAATGGGAATTATGGGGGTAGGGGGCATTGCAGAAGTCACAGACAGCACTCAAAGGCCAGCAGATGTCACAGAAAAAGTTTAGAAATTCAGAAATACATAAAAAATTAGGTATAGTACTACATCATATCAACATATTTCATCTTTTAATACCTAATAATAATTCAAAATTCTTCTCTGGTACAAAGGGAAGAGTCAAAAACTTTTACACGGACTTTCCCCACCTTGATATGAAAGGGATAACTGTGTTCTTCCCTCCCCCTTCCCATAAATTCTACAGTCCAACCAAACCCATGTTCTTGCTGTTACACTTCATGTCCTGTCGCCATGCTTGGACACAGGATATTTCCCAAGTCTGGAATGCCCTCCTTCCACATCTCAACCTCTTGGAATCCCTGATTACCTTCAAAATATATTTTATGCACACACCCACACACCCATATACCACTTGCTGTGGGGGTAGAAATAACAAGAGGTTGGGGCAGCTAGGTGGTTCAGTGGATAGAGCACCAGCCCTGAAGTCAGATCTGATCTCAGATATTTAACATTCCCTAGCTCTGTGACCCTGGGCAAGTCACTTAAGCCTAACTGCCTTAACCAAAAAAAAAAAAAAGAAGAAGAAGAAGAAGAAAAAGAAAAGAAAAGAAAAGAAAAGAAAAAAGAAAGAAAGAACAAGAGATGATGAGGGCATGAACTAGAATGGTGTTCAAATAGCTGGAGAAGAGGGGGATGGATAGATGGATGGGAGAGATGCTGTGGAGGTGAAAGTAATAAGGCTTAGCAACTACCTAGATTGGCAGGATGTGGAAATATGAGAAGAGGAAGGCTCTAGTATGGTAAACCTGAGGGACTGGGTGCCACTCTTGACAGAAATAGGGACGTTAGAAAGCAGACAGTTACCCTATGTGCTGTGTAATGCAAACAACAGGCAGAAGCAGGGTTCAAGGCCTCAAAGTCTACAAGCCTCTTTCCATTCCATCATGGTTCTGGTATAGAGACAAAGGTTCTAAAAGAGTATGTATAGTTAGATATAAATGAACACTAAAGTTAAGAAAGAAAGAGTCTAAAAATTGAAATATTATCCAAAGAAAAGACAATTTGTAGCTATTAGTTTAAAGAAATAAAGAAAATATTTTGTCTTTCATGAACTTCATGAATATGTACTTAAAAGCATGGGGGAATGCTAGAAAGCTAATATTAGCATTAATACTAAGCATCTGGCCAAGGATGTAGTCATGTTGGGATTTTGGAGGACACTTAAGGTTTGGGGAAAAAAAATCTCCCTACCTCCAGTTTCATTTTTATGTATACCAGGAATATTTCTTAAATCCATTAATAAAATATTTCTAAATATAACCTTATACCTGGATAATATTTTTCCCTCATGATAAATGTTTTATAATCACTTATGATATTGAAATGAAAGTGATTTTTATAATGCATAGGTATCCCCACTTCACATAAATCCCAGATATAAAAATCTGAATCAACAAAAGAGATAAATTCAAGAGATAATAAATCCTTTTACAAAAGGATTCATCATAGGGATTTTATTTACAAAAATATAATACATAAAAGTTTCCAAGAACAAACCTATCATGTAAAGCAAGACATTTAAGTTCTAAAAAAAAAAGTTATTGGTTTCAGAAATAGACAAGCATATGTTATTCAGAATGTTTTTTAAAATTGCAATGCTCCAAATCCCAGAACAAAGCAGGAGAGTGCAGTAGGAGAGGTCTGAACTTAATGTCCACAACCTGTAGAAAATTGACAAATGCTTAGAACATGCACAAGCCAAACAACCACAAGAGTTTAGTTATCTGAACAAAACTTTGCAAACATACCCAAGGCAAAGGATTGTTATGTACATGTGTTATGTATTGGCCCCTCCTAGAAATATGGTTGACAATCTTAGAAAAAATATAGGTAAAGCACAGCTTTGGCAACTATCTCATTCTTTTGTTATTTGAAATCAAATCTGAATGAAGGAATGGATGGTTTGGGCCAAAAAAAGTCCATCTTAGACATATTATTAATTTTATTACCTACAATGATCAAATTAATAACAGCTAAATCTCTATTTCATTTTGTGCTATGTACATACAATCCCAGGGTAAACAGAAACTTGATATAATTGTGACATTTTATTATTTTATCCTAATCCACATTTAATCTCATGGTCAAAACATTTTATAGTTTTGCATTAAAAAATTACTATGTTTTGGTCAAACATAATTTTTAAAGTTATATGACAGTAAGCTTAAATTGTGTAAACCTAAGTTCTCTCAGAGACAATTTATATCAGTTGGCAGAGGGTATACCGCAGGGAGGTATGTTTACTAAGAAATATAAATTTTATGGGGCAGCTAGGTGGCTCAGTGGATAGAGCACCAACCCTGAAATCAGGAGGACCTCAGACACTTAACACTTCCTAGCTATATGACCTTGGGCAAGCCACTTAACCCCAATTGCCTCAGCAAAAAAAAATAATAAATATAAATTTTATTTCACTTAATGATTAAGGGTTCAGGGCTGAGGGTAAGGATTCAACAAATTAGTAAAATATATGTAAAATTTCCTTTGGAAAAAGCCAGCACAGGGTTTTGCTTTGACAAAAACTATATGTGTATGTGGAGAGGAAGAGGGGTGGGGGAGGGATAGGGAGAGATAGAGACACAGAAACACAGACACAGACAGAGAGATAGAGACAGAGAGAGACACATCCAAAGAGACACATAGATACAGAGAGACAAAGAAAGAAAGAAGAATCTGACGTAGCAAGCTATTCCATTTCTTTTGGTTATTTATTCCTATAGGAAGCCCAGGCATTAGATCATCTAGATTTGACCGAAGAACTATTGTTTAGCTGGCAGAAGCATATTCTATTACCAAAAAAAGCACCTGAGAGAAAAGAAAATTGTATTTTGAGTCTTGCCCTTACAAATACCAACTGTCTCCTAAGATTTATTTAAAACTACTCTCAATATTGAGTTCTTAGGCTTCATATTGGAATACAAAATGCATAAGACCTATTTGAATATAATCATTAATTAAAAACGAAGACTGATTGGACCACTTTGGTACTTTGTTATTTGTTTCGTGGAGAAATAATTTTTCCTTTGCTTTTTTCTTTTAATACCAAAACTAGATAGAAAACGTTACTTATATCCCTTCCTTACACAATACTAAATATTGGTTGGCAGTTATTGAAGTGAAACTATTCATCTTTGTTCTTAAAAAGTTTTATTTCTCTGACGATGGTGGACTTGCTGTACCAGATCTAAAACTATATTACAAAGCAGCGGTCATCAAAACCATTTGGTACTGGCTAAGAAATAGAGTAGTCGATCAGTGGAATAGGATAGACTCACAAAACAAACTAGGCAATAACTATAGCAATTTAGTCTTTGATAAACCCAAAGACCCCAGCTTTTGGGATAAGTATTCACTATTTGACAAAAACTGCTGGGAAAACTGGAAACTAGTGTGGAAGAAATTAGGACTTGACCCACATCTAACACCACATACCAAGATAAGATCTAAATGGGTTCATGATCTGGATAAAGAGTGATACTATAAGTAAATTAGAGGAATGTAATATAGTTTACCTCTCAGACCTATGGAGATGGAATAAATTTATGTCCAAAGAAGAACTGGAACTCTTAATTGAACAGCAGATAGATAATTTTGATTATATTAAGTTAAAAAGTTTCTGTACTAACAAAACTAATGCAGACAAGATTAGGAGGGAAGCATCAAATTGGGAAATCATCTTTACATTTAAGGGTTCTGATAAAGGTCTCATCTCTAAGATATATAGAGAATTGTCTCACATTTATAAGAATTCAAGCCATTCTCCAATTTATAAATGGTCAAAGGATATGAACAAACAATTTTCAGAGGATGAAATTAAAACTATTTGTAGTCATATGAAAAGGTGCTCCAAATCACTATTGATCAGAGAAATGCAAATCAAGACAACCCTGAGATACCACTTCACACCTGTCAGATTGGCTAAAATGACAGGAAAAGTTAATGATGAATGTTGGAGGGGATGTGGGAGGGCTGGGACACTGATGCATTGTTGGTGGAGCTGTGAACGGATACAGCCATTCTGGAGAACAATTTGGAGCTACGCTCAAAAAGTTATCAAACTGTGCATACCCTTTGACCCAGCAGCATTTCTATTGGGCTTATATCCCAAAGAAATCATAAAGGAAGGAAAGGGCCCCACATGTGCAAGAATGTTTGTGGCAGCCCTTTTTGTAGTGGCTAGAAACTGGAAATTGAACAGATGCCCTTCAATTGGAGAATGGCTGAATAAATTATGGTATATGAATATTATGGAATATTATTGTTCTGTAAGAAATGACCAGCAGGATGATTTCAGAGAGGCTTGGAGAGACTTACATGATCTGATGCTGAGTGAAATGAGCAGAACCAGGAGATCATTATACACGGCAACAACAATACTATATGACAATCAATTCTGATGGACATGACTCTCTTCAACAATGAAATGTTTCAAACCACCTCCAATTGTTCACTGAAGAAAGCCATATACACCCAGAGAGAGGGATGTGAAATGTGGACCACAACATAACATTGTCATACTCCTGGACTGATGTTTGCTTACATTGTGTTTCCTTTATCGGATATATTTTTTGTGTAGATAAGATTTTTCTTGCACAACAATAAGTTTGGAAATATGTATACATATATTCGATTTGCCAATATTTTAACATAATTAACATGTAGTGGATATCCTGCCATCTAGGGGAGGGGTGGGGAGTTGGGGGGAAAATTTGTAACAGAAAGCTATGTAAGGGTTATTGTTGAAGAATTACCCACACATATGTTATGCAAATAAAATGAAAAAAAATTAAATTAAAAAAGTTTTATTTCTTCTTATTTTTCAGTATTATGACTATAAATGATTGAAGCATTTCTATATTTCTAGCCCATCAATATACTATGAAATGATCCTGGTTCTTGTTTTTCCCTCAGAGCAGCATATGCAACTTTCCAAACCTACTTTTTCCCTATTGAGAGGAAGAAAATGTTTCATCATCTTTCTACTGATTAATGCAAAAAATTTTCCACTTTTCAAGGATTTTTAATTTTTTTAATATAACAGCTTTTTATTTTTCAAAATACATGTACAGATAGTTTTCAACATTGTGTTGTTCCATATTTTTCTCTCACAGCTTGTAATCCAATATAAGTTAAATATGTGCAAATCTTCTAAACATTTCCACATTTACCATGCTGCACAAGAAAAATCAGATCAAAGAGGGGAAAAAATGAGAAAAAAAGCAAGCAAACAACAAAAAAGGTGAAAATACTATGTTGTGATCCATATTCAGTCCCCATATTCTGGATGCAGATGATTCTATCACCAAGTCGGTTAGTTCAAATCATACATTTTATGTATGATGAAACTGAGGTTATATAGCAAGTAAATTCCAGAACCTAAATTCAAACCCAAGTCTATCACTCTTTCCATGACAATATTACACATGGGACACAAATGTTCAAGATGACAGTAATATTCACATGGAGGAGCCAGATACTCGTGAGATAATTCTTTAGCTATTTATGCCAATAATATGATTTCAGGATTGTGATTGATTGGCCTTTCATTGGAAGCTCACACAATCAAAAAACAAATAAAATAAGATAAAACTCCTTACCTCTTATTTTCCACATCAAAGAGGAAATTTTCATTGCTGCCCAGTTGACTAAAATGAAGTTTGGCAGCTTTCCGCTCACTGTCCCGGACTATTCGGTCATCTAAAGACAAAAAAGAAGGTCTGAGCATGCTAATTGTTTCCTATGACATCAAAACAAATTCACAAAGTGAACACCAGGAACAGATTTCATATTCTTTTGTGCTGTGGGCAGAGACAGGTGACAGAACAGCACTATTATGTTGTCATTGGAACTAGCAGAAACTCTTAGAGATGCTAATAATCTCATAGCAACAATTACTACACAGGTGCAACCAAATCTAAGGAAAGGAAGTTTGGACGGTAAACAACTAAAGTATTCTGATCTCAGTTAAGACATGAGCTTAAAGTCTAGAGGTCCAAAGAGCCAAATGGTTTGAGCCTGAGGGTTGAAATTAGTGACCCATATTTGGAAAGAACTGTCTCAAATAGGTTTGTTTTGCCCATGTTACTGATTCAAAAATTCTTTTCTCACAAGAAGACAAGGTAATTAATTCATCAATTAAAGGATAGGGGATGTACAATATTGGAAGAGATGCATTTGTTTCTTGATATTGATCTCTAAGAGGTTCATGTCCCAGAGGCCTTATCTGCCTGGAAGCAGTTTTTAATGTGTTGGAGTTTTTCCTTAAATAATCAAATAGAGAGAACTAAAATGAAGTAACAGATAAAAATGAAAGATTATCATGAAAAACACTAAAAAAAGCTCACATACTGCCCCCCCAAATCTATATAAATACAACAAACAATATACTCTTGACAGTTTTATACACTGAATTAGTTTTTGAGATAGCAAAAGGCAATAAGTTAACAATAAAGTTTGTTGTTAAGCAAGGTCTTTGAAAGGATGGGATGTGGGAAAGGGAAGCTCTCACCTAACTTTTCCAGATTCTGTAGTACATGTACAGCAAAGAGTCTATAGTCTGTATCTTTCCTGACAACAGGATTGAGTCTCAAATCTAGCTCTTTTAGGCAAGGTAAAGCCTGCAGGCGGGACACCTCTGCTAATGAAGGAATGTTGTTGTAATATAAATTCAGATCTTGGAGTGAAGATAAATACTCGATACCCTATTAAGGAAAAAAAACTGTTAAAAGATACCTGTTGGAAGAGGTAAGTTCCACAGCTAAAAGTGGGAATATATTTGCTACATATCATATAGGAGAGGGCAGGGATAGAATGACAATTGCATGATGAAGCAAAAAGCAGCCTTTCAGAAGGAGTTCAACTGTCCTATCCGCTTGAAGCTATAGCAGGAATACTAGATTTGGAATCAAAGGATCTCATTTCAAATCTCCTCTCAAGTTCAGCCATCCCCTTGGACAAATAACTCATCTAGGTCTCAGTTTTCTCCTCTATAAAACAAGGAGCTTGGGCAAGGTGTTTTCTAAGGTCTTTCACAGTTCTAAGTCACACTCACAGATTTCAGAATTGAAATAGTTGTCCATGACCATCTAGTCCAACAAGCCTAGCAATTGGTCATCTAGCCTTAGTTTGAAGACCTCTAGGGAGAGGGTAGAAGGCCTTTTCCTCACACGGCAGTCCCCACTTCTGCACAGCTGTCATAGGTAGAGAGTTTTCCCTTAGATGACACTTCAATTTTCTACTTCTGTTTATTGCTCCAGGTCAACCAGAACAAATCTTACATCTTTCTCTTGCAACAGCTCTTTTAATACCTAAATACGATCATCAGACAGCCCTTAAATCTTTAACATCTTTTCAATGAACTGGGCTTACAATTAAAAAAACTAGAAAAAGACCAAATTAAAAACCCTCAATTAAATACCAAATTGGAAATTCTGAAAATTAAAGGGGAGATCAATGAAATTGAAAATAAGAAAACTATTGAATTAATAAATAAAACTAAGAGTTGGTTTTATGAAAAAAACAACAAAATAGATAAGCCTTTAGTTAATTTGATTAGAAAAAGGAAAGAGGAAAATCAAATTGTTAGTCTCAAAAATGATAAGGGAGAACTTTCCTCCAATGAAGAGGAAATTAGAGTAATAATTAGGAGTTACTTTGCCCAACTTTATGCCAATAAATTCAATAATGTAAATGAAATGGAGGAATATCTACAAACATATAGATTGGCTAGGTTAACAGAAGAGGAAATAAATTATTTAAATAGCCCCATTTTGGAAAAAGAAATAGAACAAGCTATTAATCAACTCCCTAAGAAAATATCTCCAGGGCCAGATGGATTTACATGTGAATTTTACCAAACATTCAAAGAACAATCAATCCTAATACTATATAAACTATTTGAAAAAATAGGGAAAGAAGGTGTACTACCAAATTCCTTCTATGAGACAGATATGGTGCTGATAGCTAAACCAGATAGAG
>JAJPUD010005309.1:88669-125009 GCA_023553655.1 Myrmecobius fasciatus
ACTGAAGAAAGCCATATACACCCAGAGAGAGGGATGTGAAATGTGGACCACAACGTAACATTCTCATACTCTTGAT
Source organism: Myrmecobius fasciatus (assembly GCA_023553655.1). NCBI lineage: Eukaryota > Metazoa > Chordata > Mammalia > Dasyuromorphia > Myrmecobiidae > Myrmecobius > Myrmecobius fasciatus. The sequence continues at coordinate 88,746 of JAJPUD010005309.1, forward strand.
TGGTGTTTGCTTACATTGTGTTTCCTTTATCTGATGTCTTTTGTGTAGATACGATTTTTCTTGCACAACAATGATAAGTTGGGAAATATGTATACATATATTCTATTTGCCAAATATTTTAACATAATTAACATGTAGTGGATATCCTGCCATCTAGGGGAGGGGTGGGGAGTTGGGGGGAAAAATCTGTAACAGAATGCTATGTAAGGGTTAATGTTGAATTACCCATACATATGTTTTGTAAATAAAATAAAATTAAAAAAAAATCTTTAACATTCCCAGGTCTTTCATCAGCAGCTTCTTCCTATGGCATAAACTTAAAACAGTTTACCTTCTGGGGCATCTTCTAGATGTTTGCTTCTCAGTGTTCTTCCTAAAATGAGGCATCTAAAACTGTATACAATACTCCAGATATGCCTTGACTAGATATGCCAGGGCAGAGGGCAAAGAAGCTCCTATCTGGCCTCTCTTAATGAAGCCAAGAATTACATGTGTTTTTTTGTCTGCTATAACAGATATCTGTCACACTCATTAAGCCCTCCATTCAAACCCTCAGATCTTTTCCAAATAAATCTAGCCACATACTTAGGAAGTTGATTTTTTGAAGTCACATGCAAGGATTTACATTTAATTTCTATTAAATTTTGCTTAATTCAATTTGATGCAAATTGTAAAGATGGTTTTTAATTCTGTCACCCAATATGTAATTTAGTTTTGTGTCACCTGCAAACTAAAGAAGTATACTTTCCCTGCCCTCATCTAAATCATTGATCAAACTGGGGTGTTTCACTAGAGATCCCCTTCTAGGCTGACTTTAAACTGATTATGATGATCTTTTAGGTCCCCTCATTGAACCAATTCTGATCTCTCTAATTGCCTACTCTGAATCTCTTCATCTTTGCCACAAGAACAATATAAAATACCTTATCAAATGATTTGCTAAATAAAATCTAGATCAAAGGCTCTTAACCTTTCTTGGGTCCTGGATCCCACTGGCAATTTGTTGACACAAGTGTGTGGACTTCTTAAAATAGTAGGATTTTTTTACTTCTTAAAGGAAATGCCAAATTTTTGTTTAGAGGTTTTCTAAAATCTCTCCATAGACACCTAGAGGTCTGTAGCCCCCAGGTTAAGAGTCTTGATCTCTTTTCACCTTTTGTTATTGTTTGCTTATTTTTTCTTTCATGTTTTTTTCCCTTTTGATCTGATTTTTGTACAGCATGATGAATATGGAAATATCTTTTGAACAATTATACATGAGGGGCAGCTAGGCAGCGCAGTGGATAGAGCACCAGCCTTGAAGTCAGGAGGACCTGAGTTCTAATCTGATCTCAGACACTTAACACTTCCTAGCTGTGTGACCTTGGGCAAGTCACTTAACCCCAATTGCCTCAGCAAAAAAAAGCAAAAACAACAAAAAAAAAGAATTATACATGTTTAACTTATATTGGATTGTTTGCTGTCTTGGGCAGGTGGGAGAGGAAGAGGGAGAAAATTTTGGAATACAAGGTTTTGCAAAAGTGAATGTTGAAAACTATCTTTGCATGTATTTGGAAGAAAAAATATTAAAAAGAATCTTAAAATTTATAAACTATATTTACAGCATTGCTCTCATCTACTTTAGTAATCCTGTCAAAAAAGAAAATTATCATTAGTCTCACCTGACCTATTCTTTTTTTTTAATTTTATTTTATTTGCAAAACATATGTATGGGTAATTCTTCAACATTAACCCTTACATAGCTTTCTGTTACAGGTTTTTCCCCCCAACTCCCCACCCCTCCCCTAGATGGCAGCAAGTCCACTACATGTTAATTATGTTAAAATACTTGGCAAATCAAATATATGTATACATATTTCCCAACTTATCATTGTTGTGCAGGAAAAATCGTATCTACACAAAAGACATATCAGATAAAGGAAACACAATGTAAGCAAACATCAATGAGTATGAGAATGTTATGTTGTGGTCCACATTTCACATCCCTCTCTCTGGGTGTATATGGCTTTCTTCAGTTAACAATTGGAAGTGGTTTGAAACATTTCATTGTTGAAGAGAGCCACGTCCATCAGAATTGATTGTCATATAGTATTGTTGTTGCCGTGTATAATGATCTCCTGGTTCTGCTCATTTCACTCAGCATCAGTTCGTGCAAGTCTCTCCAGGCCTCTCTGAAATCATCCTGCTGGTCATTTCTTACAGAACAATAATATTCCATAATATTCATATACCATAATTTATTCAGCCATTCTCCAATTGAAGGGCATCCATTCAGTTTCCAGTTTCTAGCCACTACAAAAAGGGCTGCCACAAACATTCTTGCACATGTGGGGCCCTTTCTTTCCTTTATGATTTCTTTGGGATATAAGCCCAATAGAAATGCTGCTGGGTCAAAGGATATGCACAGTTTGATAACTTTTTGAGCATAGTTCCAAATTGCTCTCCAGAATGGCTGTATCCCTTCACAGCTCCACCAACAATGCATCAGTGTCCCAGCCTTCCCGCATCCCCTCCAACATTCATCATTATCTTTTCCTGTCATTTTAGCCAATCTGACATCACCTGACCTATTCTTGATGAATTCAATGCTGGTCACTTTCCTGATGCCCACTTTAATAATCCCTTTAATAATATTTCAGGATTTTGCCAGATAGCAAAATCAAGCTACCTGATCTAAGGTCTATATATTTCATTCTCTTTCCCTTTTAGATACTATGACACATTTGTCCTTCTTTGAAACTGCAGTATCTCTCATTCTCCAAAATTTTTCAAGGGTCTTTGGCATTGTCTTCATAATCATCTTGTCCATTCTTCCAAGACCCAAGGATATAGGTCATCTGAGCCAAGTGATTCACCAGGAGCATCTATCTAGGTGTTCTTTTCTTATCTCCTTACTTATTTTATCTATCAATTCCCAATTAGACATATTTATTCTGTTCCCTCCAATCCAAAAATAATCCTCATAGGCAGATAAAACAAAAACAAAATGAGCATTGAGCATCTTTGTCTTTCTTGATCATCAGTTATCACGCTTTGTTTATATATGTGTTTTCCAGGGCTGGGACACACTTCCTTTCCCTCTCTCCCTAACTCTGTAGTCTCCTTCAAAAATATTTGCTTCTCTAAATATAGGTCTACATGTTTTCCCCAGTAAAATGAAAGTTCTTTGAGAGTGGTGCTTTTGTATCCCCAGTGTCTAGAATGTCACATGTGCTTAAGTATTTGTTGACTGATTTCTAGTTCTTGCCTGTCAGCTGCACTTTGCACATTTATGTGCAGATACCTGAGGTAATGGGTTTTTAACACTTGTTCTTTTCTTGGATTTTGTTTTCTGTAAACTTCTGGATCCATTCTTTTATATTACTGCTACTTATGGTATCTAACTCGTTATTTCTTGCCTCCTTTTCAGGTTAAAAGCTTTTTGAATAGATAAAAAAAAAGATACCAGGCAAAGGCAGTTCTAAAGCTCCACTCCATCTGTGGAGTGCCTGTCATAAGCTGTAGCACCAAAAAACCCCCCAAAAATTTCATTCTTAGATACCATCTTCTTTTTTATATGGTATGAATTTTAAACAAATTTTATTTTGGAACTATGGAACTATCTACCGAGATGATGTCATGAATCCGTGAATTATCTAGCTTGGCATCTCTTAAGGCCTTTTCCACAGGATCTAGTCTGCCATGGAAGAGATCAGCATTTAGCTTTTCAAAATAGGCTCATGTGATTGATGTATAGAAGTCAATACTTTCGTAACAGGAGTCAATTTCAGTACTGGTCTGGGTACTGGAAGAAAGGGTACACTTTGCATGTTCACAAGCTGTGCACAGAGAGCATCTCTCTTGTTTTCACTGATGTCCTTCTTGTGCTTTCACTTGAACTTAGCAATGAAATAGTTGACCATGTGGTTGTCAAAAGTCCACCCAAGTAGGTGTCCCCAACATGGACCGGACCTCAAAAATACCAACTTCAATAGTAAGAATAGAAACTCAGAAGTACCATTTCCAAGGTCAAATATCAACATTTTTCTCTCTTATTGTCCAAGTTATAAGCAGTGACAACAGCAGTTGGCTCTTTGATGATTAGAGCACATTGAGACCAACCATGGTGTCGGCATCTTTGGTGATCTGGCAATGGGAATTGTTGAAATAGGCTGATACTATGACCAAGCATTTGTGACATTCTTCCCAAGGTAAGATTCACCAATTTCTTTAATTTTTGTTAAGACCTTAGAATATACTTCTTCAGGATAGAAATTTTTGGTCTCCCTTTTGTACTCCACTTGGACCTTAGGCCTGCCTGTGTCATTCACTACCACAAAATGCCAATGTTTCATATATGACTATACAACTGCATAATCAAATCTGTGACCAATCAGATATTTGGCATCAAAAACTGTTGGTAGGGTTCATTGCAACTTGATTCTTTGTACCATCATGGATTAATCATTCTGTGCCAGTGAAGAACACACAGCTGAGGGTGGTCCTGTTTCCTTGGTCATTAGCAATGATCTTCATTTTCCTATGTTGGAAGATTCCCACACAGGAATAAGTGGTGCCAAGATCATTGCCAAATGTGGGTCCTTTCAATGTGATTGCTGGGGAATCAGGAGTCATAGCTAACTACTGTGGAGAAGGAAGGGCTGCTGTTGTGCTGAAGAGAACACCATCTTCTTAAACAAGCTTCATTTCCCAAATTTGTTTTTCTCTTCTTGTCCTTGCCTTTGATAGGCAGCAGTGATGAAAACACCCTTGTTTATGCCTCTAAGGTCTTCAATTTCTTGCCCAATACCTCATAATCTTTGGCAATGCTTTCTAAATTCCTTCTGGCAGTATGATTTGTATTTTGTGAAATCAGAAGTTGGTATTAATCCTCCATTTAGAAAACTTTTGAAAGATTCTCTACCACAGCTTACATATACATGGCAGGAAGACAATAGACCTCTGTTACTATTATTAAGTTGACAAATAGCTTCATTCAAGCAACAAGTATTCATTAAATACTTGTTATGGCCAGGCACAATGCTACAAATACAAAGAAAAATAATTCCTGCTCTCAAGAATTTAACATATCAATAGAGGAAGCCACCACATTAAGGAAGGAAAGATGAAAAGTGAAAAGAGGAGAAAGAGGAACAAACTAATAGAACAGAAAATCTGAGTGCAGCCTGGGGAAGACGGACGACTAGGCTGGCTCGTGTACCTTCTATAAATGGAGGTTCTTGGCAGAGCCATCCAAGTCATCCCTCCAGAGGGAGAAGCAGCAACAGTGAAGAAGACTTTCAATGTATAAATTCTAAGTCTGGAGAGAGGTTTGAATATGAAGGCATGGTCAAAGTCTGAAGTGCAGTTTGGAGAGGAAATACCAACCACCACTACTTTCCTCTTTTCTTTTGATTTTTAATAGATAAATTCTCACCATAGAGTTCTGATGGATCTACTGTTTCATTCTCCGGAGGACATGCAGATGCTGCTGCTTCAGAGTATCCAAATCCCCCTCTCCAAAAACAGCCTCATTTTGCTCTTAGTTCCAAGTGTTCCCTTTCTCCTCTTTGCAACATTCTTTTATCCTTCAAACTCTTGACACAATTCCGGCCTCATTTTTGCTTCTTCAGATCCTTCTTGATTTTCACACTGGAGACCTACTTGTTTTTCTTCTACTTTTAAAGGAATATTTCACTAAGCTTGATGACCTGGAATATGGAGAGGTATCATTTTCTCTCCTAGGAGGGAGCTATGTCTTGTAGTACAAATATTATGATTTGTACCATTTGTAGCATAAATAGTATGCCTGTGGCAAAAATTACAAATTTTGGGTACTTGATGCAAATCACTGCAAAATTCACCATGCCCTCCTTAGTTATTAGCAAAGAGCACCTCAGATTTGGATGATTATTAATTCAAGTTGTTACTCTCAACTCTTTAGCAAACCTTAGTATCTTGACATCATGAACTTTTTTTCCTTCTTTACTAACTTCTTATCTATTGTCTTTCCTTTAACTTAACTTTTCTTACTGCTTTCTCCTTTTCCTCTCCTACTTCTTCAGTTCATTTCTTCTGCCCATCTTTTGCTCTTCCTTCTGCTCCTCTTTGGGTCCTTTTTACTTAATCCTTCTTGAATCTTTTTCCTCTTTTTTTGTTCTTTAAATTGAGTTCTCCTCTAGTTTTCAACTTCTCAAGTCTTCCTAATTCAATCTCTGGCCTTCTCCACAAGTCTAAAGCCCTCCAAATTATCTTCATGATTATTTCACCTCATTTAGCGCAAGTCTTTCTCCTGTTCTTTCTCCCACACTATTTTCTCCTTGAAAAGCTACAGGTAGACAAAACTAATTTACTTATTTAGTGCCATACCAATAAAACTCCCAAGAAATTATTTTAGATCTAGAAAAAATAGTAGCATTTGGAAGAACAAAAGGTCGAGAATTTCAAGGGAATTAATGAAAAAAAAAGCTGATGAAGGTGGCCTTGCTGTACCAGATCTAAAACTATATTATAAAGCAGTGGTCATCAAAACCATTTGGTACTGGCTAAGAAATAGAGTAGTTGGGAAAAAAAAAAAAAAAGAAAGCTACAGGGAGAATCTTATAAGGTTTTAAGCATATAATAATTCATTCACAGATTTTGTTTCTTCCAAGAAACTCAAAGCAATTTATAAACTCTGACATTCAAATTGGGATGACTGATTGCCAATGGTGGCTGTCAATTTTTCTTTTTCAGTCACGCCCAATCTCTATGTTCCCATCCCAACCCTGCCTTGTGGAAGGGAAACAAAATACCTTCAGCACACCTTCTACCATGGTTTAGTTCCAACCACATTCCTGGATTCTAACTGCTGCTCCATTTTTAGTGGAAAGGTACATTTTAAAAATTCTTAATGGATATATGGCTATATGCCTCAGGAAACTGGGAAAGTTTTACACACACACATACACACACATACATACATAAAATCCTCCTGTCTTTTAAAATAAATTTTTGTTTATTTGGTTCACATTTCTTCTGCTATCCTTTCTCTAACCCACATAACAAAGAATAGAGGTTTTTTTGGGTTGGTTTTTTTTTTTTGCTGAGGCAATTGGGGTTAAGTGACTTGCCTAGGGTTACACAGTAGAAAGAATATTTTAAAAGAAATAGGAAAAAAAGTAGCAAAACTGATCCTTACTATTATCTTAATTCTTTTTTGTGGTTGTGATACTGGTGAAATGGTATTAAAATTATTACTGCATTATGATTGTGCATTTATAAAGCATATTATATAAAATAACCTTCATCTCTAATATGATCATTTATTCACTTTGTCTTAAGCCTTCAATATTTTCAACTTCCACTGCATCTAATATGAATAGTACCTGGGCCATCATTTCAATTTACAGGGCTAACAGCTACAAGGTTATTATCACTTATAAATTTAATAGTTCACCAAAATTAAAAGATACAAATGAATTTCCCAAGTCAGAACTTAAGTTCTTTCCTCTATTTTTGTTCCTTTACCTTTCAGAGTTGTTATTGCCATTTATCAAAATGGTATTATTCCTGAAGTTTTACTCTTTAGACATGCCTTATCATTGTCACTTTTGAGTACTACTATTTCTGATGATAAACTCTTTAATATACAGTGTGAACTACAAAGCTGAAAGGGATCTTAGAGATCATCCAGTTTAAATTTCCCCATTTTGCAGATGGGGAAATTGAGACACAGAAAAGTTAAAACAATTCACCCAAGGTCATGCATCTAGGAGAAAGCAGAGCCAAGACTAGAAAACAGAACTCCTACCTTCTAGGTCAATTCTCATGAGTAGCTTTAACATCTCTCTATCTAGGACAGAGATCATAAGAACCATGGAATTTCAATTTAGAATATCATCTATACCAATTTTACAATTAAGAAAACAAAGTTACCCAAATGGTATTTGACAGAATTGGAATTTGAACCCGTATCTTCTGAATGCAAAAGTTTCCTCCTCTGCAGACAACTGACTGTAACTGTTTTCAATTTTCAAATGTTTTCAATTTTTCATAGCTATTGTGTTAGTGTCAGATTTGGCAGGTGCTTAATATAGGTTTGTTGAATAAATTAGACATTTTTGCCCTATTTGTGTAAATTTTTCAAGACCTATATAAAAGCCCTCTACAATTGTGTATTAATATACCTTTCCAGACTTGTCTCATATTCCTCTCTTTAAAATCCAAGCAAACTAGAATGATATTCTTCACCCTCACCTCCGGCCTCCTTGTCTTAGCTCATGCTGTTGCCTCCAATTAGAATTGCCTCTCTCCTGCTCATCTATTTTATTCCTATTCTTCCTGTAAATCTCATCTTAAATGCTGTCTTCTGCCCCAAAACTTTCCCTTGTTTTCCTGACGGGTAATATCCTTTCCCCTTTGACTTCAAATAATACATTTACTATAAAGAGATTTTTTTTTTTAAAGTAAGATCATTTTCCACTGACTATCACTGAATGATCCCAGAATTACAACTGTTGAGTCTGTTACCAATGTCTTCTGGGCATTACAAGCACTTGGTAAACTATGCTCAATCTCAGATAACTTTTAATTCCTTATGATGTGAATATCAAGTGAATAGTTTCCATCCTCCTATTTTTCTAACTCTTACTGGTTCATGTATTCCCTAAAGGTGCATTAGCAAATATCACAGCCATTTTGTTTTCCCTAAGGCAATTAAGTAAAGTGCTTCTTGGTACTGGAGAGATGAGTATATACAGAACAATCATATTAAGCAAGTATCATGATTGCAAAGTAAATAAGAGCAATGAGAAGAAATCTAATCCAACAGTTTTCTGAAACAAAAGGAGCAAGATTCTGCAAGAAAACTTAAGTCTTTCTTTTTAGGTTTCTTTGGATAGCCTCCAAGCGGCAGCTAGAAAATTAAGCTGGTAAACTTCAGACTGACTAGATCCTAAGTAGGCTTTGTTTTAGGGGTTAACAGAGAGATGAACTAAGGATGCAGCCCGGAAATTATTCAGACCTCTGATCGAAATTATGGTTTGTTCAGGTAAGCATATTTGCCCTGAAATATCGAAGTGAGAAGATAATCTGAAACCTTTAGTTCATCTGGAGAATATCTGGGAAAGTACAGAGAAAAGGCTTTTTGCATTGGGAATATGTGACGATATTACCTTTTATATGGCATTTGGGACACAAGGAGAAAGAACAGAAATTCTGTATGTGTGTGTATTTAGAGAACTCTTGTGTATTTTAGTTAATCCTCACTCCCTTTTCTCTGCCCAGGCCTGCTCCTTTCTCCTTTCATGCCCAGGCTTTTTTCCTACACTGCCAGGTCTGTAATGTTTTCTTGATTTCCAGCCTGTCACCTAACTCTTTCAAATGCTCCTAGAAATTCATCTTTTAGGGGGAACCTGTAGGCCTCAGTATACTTTCCCTCCTAATTAGGAAGAAACATTAATAAACGCCAGTAAATCCGAGATCTAAATGACAAAAATGAAAAGGCCTTCTCTTCTTTTAGCAGGCATTTTCTATGTTTTACTTCCTCTCAAAAAATACTTCTAAAAATAAAGTTGATGCTCAATATTTGCTGTTTTCTTCATTTGCCATAGAATATTACAAAATCAAATTCTCAGAGTTGCAAAGGACCTTAGAGGTCTGGCTTCAAATCTGATCAAAAATCTTTTTTTTTCAGAATCTTCTGAGATATCCATCCTCTATTTGAATACTTCCAATGATGAGGAATCCACAGCTTATGAAGCAGCTCATTCTACTTTTAGGAGGCTTTTACCTACAATGAGTTAAAATCTGCTATTCTGCCACTTCCTAATAATGCTTATTTTTGTCTTCTGGTACCAGACACAATACATTAAAATCTTCTTCCATATGCCAGTCCTTTAAATATTTGAAGACAATCATTTCTCTCCCTTAATCTTTTCTGCCTTCAGAGAAAACTAGGTATAGATTAGTCTTTGGCGAGGAGTCAGGAAGATCTAAATTTGAATTTGGCCTCAAACAGTGACCCTGGGTAAGCCATTTACCCTGCTTACCTCTGTTTTCTCACGTGTCAAAATATGGATAATAGTACCCACCTTGCAGAGTTCGGAGGACATAAAAAATAATATCTGTAGTAAAGCCCCTACCTAGCAAAATACCTGTGGCACATAGTAGATGCTATATAAATGCTTATTTCCTTCCTTTTTTTTTCTCAAGGTTAATTATTCCCAGGTCTTGCAACCAATTCTATAGCATGGTCTATAGTCCTCTCATCATATAGAACTTACCTGTAGACTAGAGATTAAATTTCTTGATAGATCTAAGGATCGAAGATTTTTAAAATTTTTGAAGGTCTCACCAATGGAATGAATTTTTCCTACATAGGATCCCTGCAATGAAAGAGACTCCACCAATTCTGAAAAGAGATCATTAGCAAATGTATTATGTTCTTTGTCAATAAGTGTTTAGATGAATAGCTGAGCTAGTGAAAATGGACCTTCCTTCCTCCCCTTGCCCTTAGCGATGGTTTGGAGTGTTCCCTGAGAGCTTCAGGAAAGGAAGCTGGAGATAATGCAGCAATTATCAAAATGTTGCAAGAGGACCCCTGGGAATCCCTGAGACAATGTCAAGGTGCATGTGAGATCAAATTATTTTCATAATAATACTAAGACATCATTTAACTATTAAAATAGTTTCCCCCTTTCCAACTACACATTTGTGTGAGGCTGGATTTTCTTTATATACTCCAAAACATTAACTCAACATATTGAATGTAGACTCAGATAAGGAGAAATTAGCTGTCTTCTATTAAGCCTGATATTAAAGACATTTACAAAAAATATGCAAAAACAGCATCAGTCTTCTAATTTTTTTGTTTTGAAAAAGTTATCTTTCAAAATTTTATCATGTTATATATTATGGTAATTTTAAAATAATTTTTTTAAACTTATCAGTTTTAATTTCTAATATGGTAATTATTGAGACATATAATTCACACAACGAAATCCCCAATAATTTTTAAGTATACAGAGAGGTCCCAAGAGCAAAAAAGTTTGAGAAATGCTGCTGTAATGTCAAAGGTACTAAATTGGAGCTGGCGGGCTCAAATTTCAGCTTTTTTGCTTAAGATGTAACTTTTAGCAAATAATTTCCTCTCTTGGGCTTCAATCTGTAAAATAAATGGATTGAACCACATGATCTCTAAGTTTCCTTCCAATCAAGTCTCTTAAGTCGAAGGAGAGAAGCCCACCAAACTGAATGACTTTGAAAACAACATCAAAAGATCATGTACAATTTTTCAAAAATTCTAAAAACAAAATCTTAATTGACTTCAACTATTTTTCAAAGCACACCGCACTTCAGGAAAGTTTGTATTACAAAATTCAACCAATAATAATGTCATCTTTCAGAAAAAAAGCAAGAAAGTTATTCCTATAAAATGGGGAGGGAGGATGGTGACAAAGGAGGGGAAAAGTGATTCGGGATCTCTAAATTATTATCAGACATCCAAGAGACCTGGATTAGATCTGTGCTGGTAATTATTATAATTTGTGTGGGTCCCTTCACTTTTTTAAGTCTCAACTATAAAAACGGAGAGCATGCACTAGGTCCCTACCAATTCTGTGATCCTAGGATCTTTTAAGACAATACATTTCTAAAGCAAACCCAATGGAGCAGTGGAAAATCAAGGAAGTAGAAACTTTCTATTTTCCCCGCCAAAAAAGAGTCACTGTGGTCCCTACTCCCTCCCCTCCCCCCCCCCACCTACTCCCGCATCTAACAAATTAGGAAAACAAGTGAAGGGAAGTTTAAGAGGAGTCCACTCTATGATCAAGCTGGATTGGTCAGCACTTTAATTCATGCTTCACCCCAAGCAGCGGGCTCGGGCTAGCAGCCCAGCCCTTCTTCAATGAGAAGAACCCAAGCTTCAAACCCAAATGCCCACCCCAGGTAGAGGAGCAGCAGTCAGGCCTCGATCTGTCGCTAGAAAATCAGCTTCCCTTCCCCCATGTCCCTGGGGCTTAAAGGAGCCCCCGAGAGGGAAACATTGGAGGCTGATAAAGGACGGCATCGACATGCCCGCTCCTCTCCCCAGGGGGGCTGCCGTTTCTCCGACCCGAGCCTCCCCCACCCCACTCCCTGTCGGCCCTGCCCTCCTCTCGGGCCGCACCCGGCTCCTCCTGGGTCAGCGCCCCCATGCGGCGGAGCACCTCCTCGTTCAGGTTCCACTGCTCTGCCATCCCAGGGCAGTCCACCCCGGCCCCGGCCCGGCTGTCGAGGCCGAGGAGACAGCCTCGGGGGATGCCGGGAAACAGGCGAGGCCTCCCCCTAGCCCCTCCCCCCACCCCGACGCCCAGACTCCTGTGCCCCCTCCCCCTCCCGACGCCCACCCCAGTGCCTCGAGCTCCGCTTCCCACTGCCCTACCTGCTCTCAGGAGCCGCCCTTTCCCTCAGTCCCTCACCTAACACCTTTGTATCTCAGCACTCCACACATCCTCGGCCTCCCCCCTCCCATCTCCACCCCCCGGCCATTCTAGGCCTCCCCTAACACCCCCCCAGCTCATATCCTTGAGCTCCTTCTCTAACCTCTTCCTTTCCCTAGCGTCTCAAGCCCCTGCAAAGACCACTACTGGTTGATCTCCTCTTAACACCTTGTCTCTGCTTCTAGCGCCCCCTTGCGTGCTCTCCTCTCTCCTCCCACCCCAGCTCATCACCTCGAACACGCTCCTGGGCCAGCACATGCTACTCTCCCCTAACATCACACCTCCATCACCTTGGTGACCTCCACGTGCTATTCTCCTTTAATCTCACACACCCCTCCCCCATCACCTCAATGCACCCTCCCAGACCTGCACGTGCTGCTGTCCTTTAGGTTCCCTCCCTCATCACCTCGTGCCCCTCCCACACCTGCATAGCTGCACTCTTTAGGTTCCCTTCCCCCGTCACTTCATGCCCCCTCCCAGACCTGCCCGCCCTGCTTTCCTTTGCTCTCACACCCCCTCCCCCAACACCTCAGGGCTCCCTCCTGGGCTTGCACGAGCTGCTCTCCCTTAACTCCACTCCCTCACTTACCCCGATCTTGCTCACCTGCCACCCCATTCGACCCAACCCCCAACCCCCGCAGCTCCGCGTGCTCTCGCGGGCCGTTAGTCGTAGGCAGCCCCTCGCCCCGAGGCCGCCAGGACCATGGTATGGAGCCAGCCCTGGCGGGGAGCGCCCCGTGACTGGAAGATCCGTGTGGAGAAAAGCCCGACCCTCTGGGTGGGAAGCATCTCCTCGACGGCAGGACCCACGAAGGGAAGGGGGGGGTTGATGAGGAAAGGGTGCCCTGGGGTGGGATGTGTGGGAAGAGTGGCCTCGTGCCCCTGGGCCTCAGTTTCCCCATTGCAGCTAATAGGGATGGCGTGCCCCCTGGGTGCTGATGATGAAGGCGTGGTGTGGGGCGCCCTGAGCAGCGCATCCTTGCGGCCCCAGCCACCAGACCCTTTGGTGGTGCTCTCGCCCTTGCAGGGAAGGAGGAGAGCAATAAGGAAGACCTCCCAGCCCTCTCTAGTGTGTGTGGGGGGCATTGCTTCTAGGCACCCAGCAAGCCACGATCAAGACCCCGTCCCCCTCCCCACCCCATCACTGCAGAAGGGGAAAGGGAAGAAGGCTAGAAGGCTGGAAAGTGTCCATTTTATGGTCCCTGATATCTTGGGCAGATAATGGAATGACCTCCACTTTGAACACTCCCTTTTTTAATATCTTACTTGTAAACCATCTTAGTCCACCTGTGTGTGGACTTCTTTTTGTAGCTGAGGTCTGTTTTGGACAAGATCTGACCAAAATTTCAGTGATGGAAGGTGCTTCCCTCCCAAAGCAGAATGGCTTAGGTCTGCCATTTAAATTTGAGACTGCTCTCCAGGGCACTGAGCTGTTAAATTGCTAAATTGTGAAATAGAATAGGTTTGCAACAGGATTTCCTCACCAGCCTGTGATATTGCAAGAGAGACTTAACCCATTCATTTTACACATTAAAAAAAAAAAAAAGATGCAAAGATTTGCCTGTGATTTTATAGGAAGTGTCAGAATCAGGATTCAGACTCAGACTGAGATTTCCCACTTTAGGGTCAAGACTCTTCCCACTACAGAATACTGTATGTAGTACTAGCTCCAGATTCCCTTTGGTTCAAATAATCCAAAGAGATGTCCTAAGTCCCTGGAAGATAAGTGACAGGTTTGAGTAATTAATCTTGATGGAAAGATTTAGGAAAGTTGATTTTTTTTCTTTCACCTTGTTTTATATGAATGGTCCATTTTGTGTTTTCAGTTGAAGATTTTGTCACAAGACATTTGCATTTGAAGATGTCCTATTTTTCCATCTTATTTCTCTGTTGCATCAGTTTAATAAAGCAAAAAAAAATGGGTTAGGAAATTCAACTATGAATAAGTGAACTTATGTTTTTAATGGTAGGGTTTATTGACTTAATGGGCTCATCACTACAAACCTTAGTATTCTTTGGTCGACATTAATAACTACCAACAGGACTGAAAGAGCACAGAACAAACAATGAACTCATTTCTTTATAGATAGGATCTCCAGGGAGCCTTGCATTAATTTAATGTATTCCAGTGCTCCAGGTCATAAATCTCTTCATTTTCCATTTAGGAGGAACCTGGGATGTCTCATGAATCAGCAGAAGATTTGTTTCATTTTAATGTAGGGGGTTGGCACTTTTCAGTTCCTAGAAGCAAACTTGCTCAATTCCCAGACTCCCTCCTGTGGAAAGAGGCATCTGCTTTGACACCCTCGGACAGCCAACGGTTATTCATTGACAGAGATGGATTCACATTTCGGCATGTGCATTATTACCTCCATACCTCCAAACTCTCGTTTTCCAGTTGTGCAGAATTAAATTTGCTATATGAGCAAGCATTGGGTTTGCAGTTGACACCTTTATTACAGGTAAGTCCCTTTAGACATCAGCATATATGGGTTTCCATTTAGATGTGTTTATATTATTTTTACATAGAACAGAATAGAAATCAATGATTTGACATGTCTTAATGGGAAAAATGCAATGAATAATTCATTACATAAAACTAGGTTAGAAGCTGTAGGATTTTTTTTTTTTTTTTTTTTACAAATTGCTTGACCTGACTTTGTTCCATGAGTATAATCAGTAAAGGCCCTAATGAAGGTATTATCTCTCATCCATTCTAATATCTCAGAAGGCACTGATGGCTCCCTCAAATGCTACATTAGGCTTTTTCCTGAAACTAAAATTGTTTTTAAAAGAAATGAAAGTTTGGGATTAGTAAAATTTACTAACACTGTTTTATGCTGTGTAAATTAAATGCCTTGAACACAGTTGGAACTTAATTTTTATTGAATTGGATCATACATAGATCTAATACTTTTTTCTTTGATAGTTGTGCTAAGAATTCACCTATTTTCCCCCAATAAATCCTTTCCACCCCCATAATCTATTCTAATGTTTCATTAGGCTCAAGAATTTTCAAAGATTATGTTGGCAAAATCAAAATTCTGGTATATTTTATCAAGCTAGAAAGTCCTTAGCTGTGCACCACGCCTCAGTCATCCAAGAACCAACCTACTTAGGTTGGAAAGGCTTACTACCAAGTTGACCACAGGGAAGTAGGGTTTTATTTTATTTTATTTTGCTACAGCAACTCATAAAGACTATCTGCTTAGGACATGGAGATGATATAAAACCAAAAGATAATTTTTTAAAAGATAAAGGCATAGAGGGGTTACAACCTGCTTTGGTGACTGGTAGTGTCCATTCTGATGAAATCACGGGTCTTTGAAAGTATTGAAATTAAGTCCTCTAACAAAACATTCACCAGTAAGAACAGAAAAAAAAAAACCAGAAGTTTTGTTTTGTCTTTGCTCTGTGGCACTGAGAGGAGATAGATTGATTTCATAGAGTAGTGGTGCTAAGAATCTGAATACCCACATTTTCCCTTGTATAAAATGAGAGGGTTGGTTTATATCAGAGGTTCTTTACCTTTTTGTGTTATGAATCCCTTGGGCAATTTAGTCTGGTGAAGCCTGTGGGACTCTTGTGAAAAGAATGTTTTTCAATATGTAAAACAAAATGTATAGGATTATAATAGCAGCCAATTATAATATTTTTTAAGATGTTATTTATTTAAAACAAATACAAAATAAGAAAAGAATAAAAAAATTTCTATGTGCATAGCAGAATGAGAGGATTCAAAATATAAAACAATAAATTTCTATTTCAAGAAAGCCTATATAAAAAATACTACACATTGTATTCAGAGCTATCCATCTTTTCTTTGCTTCCTCATAGGTTTTCTTTTGTTCACTACTGTAGACATTTTACTTTGTTTTTTTCCCTCTTTCTCCTCCCCTCCACCAAAAAAGCTGCAATTAAACATGTGTATATACACATGCACACACATACATGCACATATATATACAAACATATACATAAATATCTATAATCATTGTGTAATCATATAATCATATATCATATACAAACATGTAAGGCCATACTATGTTTGTTTGACTCCTGTTTCTCTGAACATGGATAACATCTTCCTTCAGAAGTCTAAGTCTTTCCATGTTTTTCTAAATCCATCATTTCTTACACCACAGCAATATTCCAACCTTACATTGTCTAGTTATTTTAAATAGTATAAAACAATATTGACTAATATGGCTGACATAATGTACTTTCCCTATTTTCCCCTTTTGATTAAATTCATTTTAGCTTGAACTTTGTCGAAAATTATGATTACCACTTTTGCTTTTTTTTAACCTAATACTACTCCTGATTTTTATTTTATGTTTGTGTATTCTTATTTCCTATTCCTCCTGTCTTCTCTATTTTACTTGTCTTCTATCTTTCCCACCCTTACTTAACCTTACCTTCCAGAATCCTTCCCTTATCCTCCTTCCCCACTCTTTCTCATTGCCCTCTTGTTTTATAGCCTTCAAAATATATATATATATATATATATACACATACATACATATATATGTATATATGTGTGTGTGTTGTTTCTTCTTTATCCTGTTCTCATTAATCTAAACACTCTTCAAAATATTTTAAACAAGATTGTGAACCTCAAAATAATCTATGAGCTCTGTTCCACTTATGGTAAGATTCTTTGATCTAGTTATATGCTACAAAATATCAAAGAATACTGCTTTCAATTTTTTATTAAAATCTAACAACTATTGAGTTCCTTGCACAGTACATATAATGCCCTTTAAAATAATAAAGGAATATCATGAAGGTATAACACCCTCCAGAATCTATAATGAAATAAAGAGGGAGGTTTAGGTAGAGGGGGAAGCAAAGGGTAGGGGAAGAAGTTAAGGAAAAGATCCATGGGTATGGGAAGGTTTTGTAATAGCAAGGCAAGTTAAGGAGCAGAATTAAAGTAGAAGAATTAGCATGAATAGTAAAGAAGAGATATATACAAACACTACAAGGATTAGAAGTTGAATTTATTATGAAAAAATTATGGCTAGTAATAGGTCTTAGATAAAATCAAACTTAAAGATTCAATCAAGAGACAAATCTACATTATATGTCAGTCATATTAATATTAATTTAGATGAATGTTTACATATGGGTAAATATGTGTATGTGCAAGCTATAGGCTTAACTATAGCCTGCTTAGGGGAAAAGGGGAATAAAATAATAATAATTATTATTATTATGGGGCAGCATGCATAGCACAGGAGAAGGTGCAAGATTTGGAATTTTTGAGCATCTAAGTCCAAATTCTGCCTCTGCCCTTTATTGCTTGTGTGACTTTGGTCAAATCACAATCCATGTAGGCCTCAATTTCCTCATTTGCAAAATGGAGAGATTGGATAAGATCACCTCTAAAGTTTCTTACAATTCTATATCTAGGGTATGAAGTCAGGATGGCACATGAAAAGAAGCATATTTATCCATTTTGCCCAGCTTCCCTCCTCTACAATAGCCTAGAAAATGTGCCAGCACAAATTCTGATCAGGAAAGCCAAGTAAAAACTCAATCTTTTTTCACCCCAGGACAGCTTAGGAAAACTGAGAAATCTGTGGACAGTAGCATAGTGAGGTAGCAGCAGTTTGGGATGGGGAGCATTCTAACACCCAGGAAAGGAGTCAAGACAGAGCACTAGGGCAGGAAGCACCAGGGCAGAAAGAGATCTTGGGAAATTCTTGGACTAGCACTGGGTTCAGGAATAGGTGCCATATTTTGCCTATTATCCAATTCTGGGTCAGATGCAAGTTGGAGAAGAGAGGTCATGAGTGAGCACAAGGTCTACATGAATACTGAGCAAGAAAGAAACAAGTTCTAGAACCATATCTGTATGACTGAAGCCAAGAGCAGGGAAGTGATTTAGCTCAGCACATAAACCTTCAATAGAATAACTAAGGCAGAATACTAAGCCTGCAATTCATTCAGAACCTGCAAAATTTCTCAGTGGGCTAATAGTGATTGAGGACAATACCAGTCTACAGAAATTCAACTATACACGAGCCAACAACCCAAATTGCAGAGCTCAGACTAGAGAGGCAATAAACAGTCCTCTCCCCAGATTACACCACTTAAAAAATAACCAAAACTTGCAGATCCCCAGCCTGAGCTGGGCATAAAAAACAAAAACACGGGCCAAATATCCTCCTTTCCCCCCAGAAATGAGTGGAACCAAACACTAAAGTCCAAAGTCAAGAAATAGACTGAAAGAATGAGCAAACAAGCAAAAAAATAATCCAATCATAAAGAACTACTATGATGACAGGGAGGCTCAAAACTTAAACACAAAAAAAAAGAAAATGACTTGAAAACATCTGCAAGCAAAGCCTCAAAAGAAAAATGCAGATTGGAAAAAGCCCCCCCCCAAAGGATAATCAGAATTAAATAAGAAGCTGAAAATAATTTCAAAAACCAAGAGAGAGGTATGGAAGAAAAATACAAAGAATGAACAACCTGGTAAAAGAGGTAGAAAATCTTACTTAAAGTAATCCTTTGAAAATTAGAATTGAGGGGGCGGTTAGGTGGTAGTGGATAGAGCACCAGCCCTGAAGTCAGGAGGACCTGAATTCAAATTTGATCTCACACACTTAACACTTCCCGGCTGTGTGACCCTGGGCAAGTCACTTAACCCCAATTGCCTCAGCAAAAAAAAAAAAAAAAATAGAATTGACTAAATAGAAGGTAATGACTCCAAAGATAACCAAAAAAGTCATAAAACAAGGTCAAAAAAAACTAAAAAAGAAAAGAAAAGAATGTAAAATATAGGAAAAACAATTGACCTGAAAAACAGATCAATGAGAAATATTTTAAAAATCATTGGACTATTTGAAACTCATGAAGACAGGATTTTACTTGCCTCTAATTACAGAAATTCCACTCCCCATGTTTAAAATCTTTCAGGCTCATTTCATTCTTTAAACCAAGAAAAAGATTCTAGTTTGTTAGGATATATTGTAAGTTTGTCAAATCAAGAGTATATGCAATGTAGAGAAATCTTTCACAAAGATATGTAGAATGAAGGGATGGGTGGGTGCTAGATTGTAAACTCCTTGAGAATAGAGACTGACTTTTTTTTCGTTTCTCACAACACCTACCATAAGAATGGCATCCAACAAAATTTGCTAATTTAATTCTTTTTAAATCCACATATCTTTCCTCATTCCCTCATCTGTTTGCAGGAAGCACACTTAGTTTAAAACCCATTTCCAATCTAGGTTTGATAGTCTATTTCTAGATATCAGTCTTCCCATAGCATTTACTAACTACTATTTTCCAGGCACTATGCTAAGAACTTGTAATAGGCAAAACCAGTTCCTAACCCTCAGAAGCTTCTGTTCTAATGGAGGAGACAACATTAACTAAGTGAAAACAAGATATATACATAATAGATGGAAGGCAATCTCTTTTTAGGAAAGAAATTCATAGCTGGGGCAAGTGTAGGGGAGGTAGTTGGGGGGGAAGGGACCAGAAAAGTCTTCCTACTGAAAGTAGGATTTGAACTGAATCTGAAAGAACACCAAGGAAAGTAAGAGATAGAAATGAGGGGCAAGAAAGATGAAAGATATAAGACAGTCCGGAGATGTAGAGAAACGGAATTTCCTGCTGGAAAAACAGGCAGTGGGCCAGGATAGTCAAATCATAGAATATGTAGAAAAGAATAAGTGTAAGAAGACTGAGAGGGTAGGAAAGGCCTGGGTTACAGAGAGCTTTAAATACCAAACATAGTTTATAGTTGATCCTGGAGATAAAAGGCAGCCTCCAGAGATCAATGATCAGGACAGCAACATTAGACTTACATTTGAGAAAAATCACTGTGGTAGCTAAATTGAAAATGAGTTTGAATGGGAGAGAATTGAGGCAGGGAGATCAATTAGAAGGCTATTGCAATATCCCAGGAGAAGAGTGATAAGGAACTGTACAGTGTGGTGGCTATATAGGTAGAGAGAGGGGAGATGTATCTAAGATACTTTGTAAAGGAACAAATAACAGGATTTGGATTGGATTGAATATGAGGAGAGTGAGTATGGGAGTTGAGGATGACACTGGAGTGGGTTATGAACCAGGATGACTGAGAGAATGGTAGTGCTTTTAACAGCAATAGAGAAATTCAGAAAATGGAAGGTTTTTGTTGTTGTTGTTGTTTTTTGAGGGGAGGAAATAAGTTCTATTTTAAATATGTCGAATTTAAAATGCCTATAAAACATCCAGTTTAAGATGCCAAAAAGGCAATTGGTGATATAAGATTACAGCTCAGCAGAGAGACTAGAAGCTGGATATATAGAGCTGAAAGTCATCAGCATTGAGATAATAATTGAATCCAGAAAGCTATAGTTCTAAAGAGCAAACAGCCAGAACAGAGCTCTGGGAGGATTCCTACAGTTAGTGGAAATGATCTGGAAGAAGAATTTGAAAAGGGAATTGAGGAATGGTCAGATAGGAAGAAGAACCAGGAAAGAGAAATGTGACAAAAGCCTAAAGAGGAGAAAGTATCCACAAGGAGAAGGAACCAACAGTGTCAAATATTGCAGAGGTTGAAAAAAAGGATAAGAACTGACAAAGGGCCATTAGATTTAGCAATTAAGAAACCATTTGTAATTTTGGAAAGAACTATTTCAATTGAGGTTATGAGCAGATTGGAAAAGGTTTAGAAGCAAGTGACAGGAGAGGAAGTGAAGGCATCAAAAGTAGGTGGTTTCTCAAGGAGTTTAACCCTGAAGGAGAAGAGAGATCTAACATTACAATGTTGGGAGATTTTGTTTGTTTTTTAAGAATGGGGAAGATAGGTATGTTTGTAAGGAAAAAACAGTAGATAAGGAGAATTAAATATAAGAAAGAGAAAGAGTGAGGATAATTGTGAGGGCAATCTGCTGAAAAGGAAAGGGATGGGAAGAAGGGGGAAATACTTTGTAAATGGGGAGGTAGCAAGTCATAATAGATAGAGAGCCAGTTTTGGAATTGGGAAAACAGGTGTGAGTTATGCCTCAGACCACATACTACATGACCTCAGGAAAGTCACTTCATTTCTTAGTACCCCAGGCAGTTCTCCAAAGCCAGAAAACACCCCACAAGTACCAGACTGACTTAATAGAAGGCATTCCCAATATCAAAGAAATCTCAGCCACAAGTTGTGTTGTGTGCATGTCTGTATATTATTACTATTATTGGCCATTTTGCATTCATTTTCTTTGAGTTCATTGGGCTAACAAAAACTTTTAGAAATAAAAGAAAATACCACCTAATACTATGGCCTTGGTATATCATGTGTAAGCTAAAATTTACTCTCAAAATATTTGGGACAATCAATGTGACATAATGAAAATAGCTCTGGATTTGGAGTCAGAGGTCATGGCTTAGAATCCTGGTTTTGCTACTTTGTGTTTATGTGATCTTGGGCAACTCACTTCTCTTTGGGCCTAAACAATAATGACTAAAACTGACTGCAAGACAGCTTTGGTCTCCAACGAAGAGTCACAGCAGAGGGACTTGTGCCATCCTGTGAAATCCACAGGGAAAGTGTATTTAGAGCCCATACGAGCTTATATTTCCTTTCTTACTGCCTCCTGAGGAGTGCCAAGCTTGGAGTCTGTCACTGCTGCACTTGTGAGCAAGCAATCCACTATCAGCCAGCTGCCCAAATACGCCTGCTTTCCATGTGCTCATTGGAGCCTTTTCTTGTGTTTATCACAAATGATGCCAGCATGGGAAAAGATGAGCAGCAGTCTCTCATCCTTCATGGTGTTGGAACAGAGCTTTTCTTAGAAATGAAGCAGCATGACATGGTGCCAAGAACAAGGGATTTACATTCTAAAGATTTGGCTCTGCTGCTCCAATTTCTCTGTAAAATGAAGGGGTGAGAGTAAATAACCCCTAAGATTCCTTGCAACTCTTATTGTAACCTACATTTGAGAACTCTCTCCGCTACTGACTACTATGATTTACTACTCACTGTGATTTTGGATCGGTCATTTTCCCACCCTAGGTTTTAATTCTTTCAACTCTATTATAAGAAGATGATTTCAAAGGTCCCTCTCTGTGCCACAATTTCTTCATCTGTAAAATGAGATCATTTCAAGCTCCCTTCTAGTTCTTAAATACAATGAGATCTGGTGAATAAAGCCATAATAAGTCTTTTCTCCTCTGGCATAACTTGTTTGTGAATTTTGATAAATTCGTAACTGCTCAAGATAATGATTCTGGCCTGCTGGAATCATAAAGGATGATTCCACCTAGAACTACCTAGTAAGTCCTCAGGCTAACATTTAGCCACACCAACCCAAATTTGCAATTTCTTGTGGAATTCTCCCTCAAGAAGTTTTAAAGAACAACCCAGAATATGCACACAAAGCTAGTTTGTTAGTCCTGAGCATGGCTAAAAATCCATGCTTTTGATTGGTACATCCCAACAGATAAGGACTGAAATGTGTCTTATTTTGTTTTATTTTAAATATAATATGGTAACCAAATGTCTTTTTCTTAGAGGACACAGTCCAAGACAAATGTTGCAGCATAATGGGGAGGGGGGGAGGAGAGCATTTGACTGGGAATTAGAAAACCTAGATTCAAATCCCTGCTCTTCCATTTGGGTGACTTTGAAGAAGTCATTTCATACCTGTGGACCTCAATTTCTTCATCAGTATATAGTATCTCCTCTGCAGCACCTCTCTACTTCATACTTGAGCTTGAACATTGGCTCCCTCAGAGAGTGGTTATTCTCAAAAGTTCAGAGAGGTCACTTGTTAGTCTTCCCATCAGGGAGATTTCCTTTAACAGCTAGCCAGACACGATTAGCTCAAAAGCATGACCAAAAAAAAAAGAAAATTAATTAACAAATGTTCCCAGATTTATACATAAATCTGGGGCATACTCATGTGAGAAGAATGGAGTACAATAGCACATATGTAGAGAGTATACATGGCCAAGGCAGTTCCCAACTAAAGTTTTTAATTCTCCATTGGGTGCAACATCTCTATTGGATTCCCTGGATCTGTTTCTCTTATTCAGCTCAACTCTGTCTGGGCCAATGCTTTCCTGAAATCATGGTTCTTTTCTCTGTTGCCAGAGAGCTGCTTCCTGACTTGACAAAATTGCTCTTCTCTGTCTATGCTTCCATAAGAGTATGTGTTATCTGCTCCTAGGTGACTGAAGACAACTATACCTTGAATTTGATTTGCCTGACCCTCTCACCCATTTTCCCAAATATCAATAGATGTAATATATTTATCTAGTAGAGTGACTTCACAGTTCAGATGCCATGGCTGATGAAGGAAGGAGGCAAGGAAAACATGGAGTGATTCCTCTCAGAAGCTAGCTTTTTCCTTAACAAAAAAAAAAAAAAAAAAAAAAAAGGCAAAAGCCTTCTGCCTGAGTAACTCCAGAGTCAACAATCTAGCTTTTTAAGGGCCATCCACTATGGCAAATCTTTTCCCAGATAATGGCCAAGCTTCTCTTCTAATTCAGTCAGAGCTTTTTCACCCTTTGCGAAGTGATAACATTGTTTAACACATTTTTGTATTTTGTTAACATGCTACTGTCTAGTTATGTTGATGATATCCCATTAAAAATAAGAATTCCTTAAGAGCAGAGAATGTGTTTTTGCTTTTTCTTTGAATCCCCAGCACTTGCCACAGTATTTGGCACCAACTAATCATTTAATAAATGTTGACTGATTGATATCTAGGCTAGGAAAAATAAATTTTTAGGGATACAGTTTTCCCTTTCATGTAAAATTCAGGTTAAGCTAGATCACTTAAAAGTTTTCTTCCAGTTCTAAATCTCAGATCCCATGAACCTTAAGTATTTGGTGTAAAGCAGCATGGTGTAGTAAAAAAACAAAACAAACAAACAAAAAAAAACCCATTGAATTTGGAGTCCTAAGACCTGAGACTAAAAATAGTTTCTGCCACTTATCAGGGGAAGAAGAGAACAAAGATTTATTAAGCGCCTACTATGTGTCAGGCTCTTTATAAATATTCTCATTTGATCTTCACAACAAGCCTAGAAGGTAGGGGCTATTATTATCTCCCATTTTCCTGTTGAGGGAGCTAGTGTCTGAGGCTGGATTTGAACTCAAGTTGTACTGACTCAAGCCCAAAGTTCTATCATATCCTTTATTGGTCTTACCAGCTATGGGGCATTGGAAATTTCTCTAGATCTCAGTTTCTTCATTTATAATATGAATATATTCGACTAGCTGATCGTAAAATTCCCTCCGTCCCTGCATGCTTTAATTCTGCTTCTGCTTTTCAATCCAGCAAATTGTCATTGGGAACTGGAAATACAGAAACAAACAAGTTTGTCCTGGAGGAGCTCAGGTGCCACAGAGAAAATAAGATGGAGAGGGGCAGGTGGGTTCCAAGACAGTTAGGAGGGCTTCGTTGTGGAAGCAGCCCTTGAGCTAAACTTTGCCTTGGACCTCCTAGTTCTCAGTCTCCTTGAGTCTCATAATCTTCACAAGGATTGTCACATTTTAGATCGCATCATGATGTGCACTGGTACTTCAATAATCTGTTCCTGTGTGACTGAGGCCTCAGCTTTGTTCTTTCCAGCTCCAACTCCATGATTCTAAAACCCTAAGGTCTTGAAATCTGAAATCTCTCCATTTGAATATTCTACATCCTTTCTAAGATTATTCTTTGTCCTATTGTAACCTGCATTCCCTCCATAACTCCCTGTTCTCCCTCATGGCTGAAGCTTCACTTTTTTCTTTCACAGTCTTAACTATGATTGATCAGTTCAACCATAAACTGTTCTGTACCTTTGAATCTCTTGTTTCTTGTCATCACTATTTACAGGTTGCCAGTCCTTAACCCTGGGTTACTCATTTCTCTGATGTTCCCCAGATGCTGCTGATTTGCTGCTGGAAAAAGGCATGCCACAGTGCCAGCTAGTTCTAATACCAAGTTATGTTATCAAATATCTACTGATCCCTCACTGTCATATCAGAATCCTTTTATTCTTAATTGACTAACTCCTACCCCAATCCCTACATAACTGTTGCAAATTTTCTCATTTTCCCCTCAAAACCTCCTCCTTCTCAACAGAGGACTTTCTCTTATTCTTATCTGAGAAAACAGAAACATCAATTGGGAACTCCTCCTTTCCAGTTTGTACCTCAAAAATTCTGAGCCTTTAATTCTCCTTTCTCTTCTCTTAGGTTCCAGTCTCCTTAGAAAGAGAATGCCCCTCTCTATACCAAGGCAAACATTACTCTCCTTTTCTCCCCCTTTCTCTCCTCCTCAATTTCTCAGAATACAAAGAAAGGCAAAAAACACTCCTTCCTTTTAAGGAGCTCACAGGGCTCCTCTAATGGGAGAGCCAATGGGGAGCTATGTATAAACAAGCTTTATTCAGGAGACATTGCAGATAATCAACAAAGGACAAGGACTAACATTAAGGGAAATCAAGAAAGCCTTCTCACAGAAAGGGAAATTTTGTCTGGGATTTGGAGGAAGCTGGTGATAGGGAATTCTAGGCACAGTCAGAAAAAGGGCAGGCAGTTGGGAGATGGGACGTCTTGTGCTGCTTGTGTGAGGAACAGCCAGGGGACCAGTGTCAGCAGAGCACAGAGGATGAGGTTGAGGAAGGCTGAGAAGATGGGGAAGATAGAGGGGTCCAGGGTGTGAAGGGCGTTGAATCCAAAGGATATTATATTTGATCCTGGAGGGGATAGGGAGCCACTAGAATCTTTGAATAGGTGGAGATCATGGTCAGACTTGAGCCCTAGAAAGCTCAGCTTGACAGCCCAGAGGGAGACAGACTGAAATAGGGAGAGACCTGAGGCAGGCAGACCTCCCACCAGGCTCCTGCAATAATACAGGCAGGAGGCGATGGGGGGCTGCACCAGAGAAGGGGTGGTGTCAGAGAAAAGAAAGGGAATATTCAAAAGATGTAAAGGTGAGATCTCTGGGCCTTGTCAACCGAGGAAATAGGTAGGATGAGAGAGTGAGAGGGGGAAGGGGACATCTAGGGAGGAGAGGGAAGTTCAGAAATGGGGGAGGGTGTGATTTTGTGTTCTCTCTACCTTTTAGTCAACTGTGTAACTATAAGGATGTGATCTATTATTCTTTACATGCTTTGTGATAAATTTGTTTTACGTTCAGATTTTTTGGGGAAGATTATTATTTACTAGAAAGCATTAGATGTTCTCAGGGAAGGAATTTCTCTGGTGGGGAAAACAAAACCTTTCAAGAGTTACCCATGATTTCATAATTGGTAGGTTTCAAATAGTCTTTTCTAATCATAGCATCTATAGTCATAGATTTAGAAATAGAAGGGGTCTGAGAAGTTATCTAATTCATCTCCTTCATTTTGTCACTGAGGAAATTGATACCCAGAGTTTTGACCTGGTAACACATAATCTTGCTGAGCCTTAGTTTCCATAGCTGTAAAATAGGGATAACAATATCAATTCTGACTATTTTAGAACTGTCATAAAGACCAAATGGCATATGAAAAATGTTCCAAATCATTATTAATTAGACAAATGCAAATTAAAAACAACTTTTGAGGTACCACCTCATACCTCTTAGATGATAGAAAAAAAATGATAAATGTTAAAGGGGATGTGGGAAAACTGGGACACTGGGGCATCATTGATGAAGTTGAGAACTGATTCAACCGTTCTAGAAAGCATTTAGAATTTATTTCAAACTATGTAGCTCAAAAGGCTGTATATATAGCCTTTGATCTAGCAATACCGTTACTGGGTCTGTGTTTCAAAGAGGGAAAGAGAAAGGACCTACGTGTACAAAACTGTTTATAGCTGCTCTTTTTTGTGGTGGCAAAAGACAGGAGATGCCTATCAATTGGGGAATGATTGAACAAATTGTTGCATATGAATGTAATGGAATAACACTATTGTTCTGTAAGAAATGAGCAGGCTGATTTCAGAAAAACCTGCAAAGACTTACATGAACTGATGCTGAATGAAATTAGCAGAACCAGAGAACCATACATAGTAATAACAATATTGTCAACATTGTATGATGCCATTTGCATTCACAGAACTATGGAAATTGAATGCAGATTGAAGCATATCATTTTCACTTCTTGCTTGTGGTTTTTCCCTTTTGTTCTGATTTTTCTTTTACAATACGATTAATATGGAAATATGTTCAACATGATTGTACATGTAATGCCTGTGTCAGATTACTTATTTTCTTGGGGGAGGGGGAATGAAGGGAGGGAAGGAGAAAAATCTGTAATTCAAAATCTTACAAAAAGAATGTTGAAAATGATCTTTACATGTAATTAGAAAAAAATTTAAAACTATAAAGTAAAAAAACAAAATAACTGCAGACAATATGAAAAAAGTTTTCTGCATCAGTGAAATCACAAGTAGCTAAAAAGTAAAGCATTAGCATTCAAATAAAAAAGATCAAATAGCATTACTATATTTGAAAGAACTTTGAAAATAGTATAAATCACTAAATAGATGCAAGTTAAGTTAGAAATGTTAATTTGGATATGTGGACTATATCTCAGGACTCTTTGGGGAAAAATGAGAAGATGATGTTAAATCTTTTTTTTTTATTCTAAACAAGAAATAAAACACATTTCCATGACAAAGTAGAACAGAAAAAAAGAGAATTGCACATAAAATTTCAAATTAATTATATTTAACTTGCTTTTCTTTTTAAATATATAATAGTTATATTCCCTTTCTTTTTCTCTTTTCCTTCTTCCTACTCTAGACATAAATATGTTTATGTGTATATATATATGCATACATACATATGTAAAACCATTCACATTTTTTAGTAAGGCTATAAATCAGCCTTCCGTTACCTTGTAAATGTCTGTATTACTGTTATTCCTCAATAATATATTACTTAGTAGAAAATAATAGCATAAAATTGTTTTAAAAATCAAAAGTAAAGGAATGAAAGGGTATTATTTTAGAATGACTCTCATCATGGTATCTTATATTCCTGGAAATGACTACTTTTTGATGACATAATTCTTAAAACCCTTTCCCCAATAAGTTGGATTTTATTTATTCTCTTATTCTTCACATTAGGGGAACTCAGATGCTTAAATGGTACCAAATCAATAACCTTTTCTTTCCAACAGACTCTAGATAATTTGAAGGAAGGGAAACACCATTTACGTGTGAGGCCTGCAGATATCCCTGTTGCTGAGAGAGCATCTCTGAACTACTGGAGGACTTGGAAGTGCATCAGCAAGCCTTCAGAGTTTCCAATGAAAAGCCCAGCTTTTACTGGTATAATTCTGTTGGAAGCAACTGTTTTGCAGTTCAGTCACATTTTCCCCAGCTGTTACCTTGATCAGAGTTTCTGTGCTGTCAACTGTCCCCATTCCTGTGTTAATCCTGTAGGTTCTCTTTGCTTCACATTTCTCTGGTTTTTAGGTTATCATCTTCTAGGATCTTAGCAATTTCACCTCCATAACATTTCTTGTGTCTGTCCCCTTTTTTCTACTCATTTCTCTTACTGCTCTAAGCCTCAGTTTCCTCATCTGTAAAATTTCCTCATTTGTAAAAACCCCTACAATAATGTTTGTTATATATATATATATATATCCTACTTCTCATAGTTGCTCAAAGTAAAATGTTTCATAAACTTTAAAAGCATATAAAACTATAGAAATCTGAGTAGTTATTATCAGTTATGAATATTACAGCTACACTAATGACTGAGGATCTCTAGGTCACAAGTTATTTTCACATCTTAAAAAAATACTAAGCCCAAAACTTACCTGAAAATTCACAATAGTAACTGGGGTCCTTAAGCAAAGACATAATAAAGGAGGTCCCATCATCTTTCATTGATTGCTAAGCAAAGACAATTCCATTGTGGAGCTTTGTCACATTATAGGGGCTACTATTGACATGTTTTATCTAAAGAGTGAAAAAACTTCCCTTGCAGGGGCTGAGTCCCTTAAGTTCCCAAGCTTTGCAAGGACTTCTGGTGTAGAAGTAAGATGCTAGAAACTTACAGTATTTTCTTGACGTTTGTTTCAATTTTTCTTTGCATTTTCTACTCTAGGGTTACATGATAAAGCTCCCCTGGGACTCATGGACACCCCACTCCTAGACACTGAAGAGGAAGTGCATTACTGCTTCCTGCCACTGGACTTGATTTCAAAGTACCCTACACTGGTGACAGAAGACAATCTGCTGTGGCTGGCTGAAAATGTGGCTCTGATAGAGTGCGAATGTAGCGAGTTCCGTTTCATAGGTGATTGTAAAGATTCTCAGGCAGTGCCAAAAGGGGCTGGGCTGGGCTGCACTCCTGGGTATTTACAAACACATTTGCATATTTTCTCACATCTGTCAGTTATATTTTGTTTTTAAAATTATCTGCTTCTTTCCCTCCCTATTAGACGCCTAACTTTAGAAACCCCACAAATGAAAGAGAGGGCAGATAGCAGCTATTTTCAAATAATGGCCCCTGAGAGCAGAATTGGGAACAATAAGTCTAACTTTCAGGAAGGAAAATTCAGGTAGGATAAAAGAATAACTTCCTAAAAGTGAAATAAAGGGATAGAGTTCTTCCGGATTTAAGATATTCAAAAGAATGATCACGTATCTGGGATTATGCAGAAGGAATTCCTATTCAAATTCACTTAGACAAGATGACTTCTGAAGTCCCTTCCGATTCCTGAGATTTCTGATCCTACTTAATGTCCACTATGAAAATGTGGCAGCCAAACTTATACTATGTCCTGATTCAGTGGAAATGAACATGTAAGTCATGGCAGAGCCCAGTGACTTGGAAATAATTCAGTATTAGGCTCCCTGTGTGTCCTCCTAAGGACTCTCTTTGAATCTTTATTTTGTGATTGCCTTTATTGCTTTATTTCATGAACAAAGGTTGCAGCTGGAAGCTCTTGAGTTTTGGTGCCAAGTGTTTCTGGAGAGGCAGCACAGTTTAGTAAGAAACAATTTACCCTGCATGTCAAGAACTATCATTTTTGTAGTGGTCTTACTGTCATCTTGGAAGTAGAACTTGAAAAAGTTTTTTGGTGCTTGTATCTACAAGACCTCAATTTTTCTCACTATGAGATGAGTCTCAAATGATTATGTGGAAGCTGTTCTCAACCTTTACTTACCATTGAGTAAGAAAAGAGGCTTCAAATTATCATGAGTTAAATAGAATCATAGAACATAAAGGCTAGGGGGCATCTTTAGAATCATAGAACTTAAGGACTGGTAGGAACCTTACCAAATAGGAATTGATTCAAAGAGCTCACTGAATGATAGTGACTCCTCTGATCACTCAGGTCCTATCCCACCTCCTCAGAACAGAGAATGTTAGAGCTGCAAGATGCCTTAGAAATTAATTTGTCCAATTTTCCAGAGAAGAGAAGAGAAAGATTGCCTTTGAAATTAGCTAGCAGAGAATGGATTCATCTTCCCATGGGTTTTAAAAAAGAATGTCCCCTCCTATCTGACAAGAATCTCATCTTTCCCCATCCTACTATATTCTTAGAGAATATAAACAAGTTGAACGCTCATCTAGCTTCTTGATTATATATAGCTATATAAAATAATAGTTGAGCTGGGCTTTTAATATAAAGTATGACTAGAATCCCAGATATTATTCAATATAGCAATTATAGAGCCATCAGTCATATGTTTCTGAACCTCCTGGTTAATTCATATGGGATTTTAGAGTTGACTCCATTTCTGCCAAACATATTCCAGTCCAGGCAGGGGCAACCTACAGGTACAATCTGCCAACCAAGGCTTCTCATCCAGCCAACTCTTCTCTAACTGGCAAGAGAACTGCCTCTTTCTGGAATGACCCAACCTCTTGCCAAGGGATTAAAATGGTAAGTGCCAGGGCAAGGTATGTTGTGCCCTGTAGGCATAGGCTTGGGAGCCCCAAACCTGGCCAAACTAAGCCTAGCCCATTATACTTTTGCACCAGAAAAGAAAGTAATTCTGAACATTTATCTCACTTAAAGTTTCAAAACTAAAATATGATCAAAAGTAATCACAAATTGGTTCATCTAGGAGAATCATCAACATTAGAAAATTGGGGGAAAGCATAGAAGATGAAAAGAACAAACACAAGATTAAAAACAAGTTCATTAACTCACTGTATTTTCTTTTGCTTTTCAAGTGAACTTTCTCCGCTCACAGAAGATTTTGTTACCTGATAATTTTGCCAACATCGATATTTTGGAAGCAGAAGTGGACATTTTGGAAATTCCAGAGCTTACGGAGGCAGTGAGGGTACACAGGATGAACATGGGTATGTCCTCCAAGGGAAATTCCAACACTTCCCCACTCCTATTTTAAAATGGCAATGGATTAGGCATTTTTTTTAACCTTCAAGTGTTACATAGCTAGCTGGGAATTGGCGAATGTTATATGAGAGACACCATGTGTTTGGAAAGAGTGCTAGCCTTAAAAATCAGAAGATAAAGCTTCAGCTCTACAAAGTGTAGATCTAGAGACAAGCCCAATGACTTCCTTGAGCCTCAGGGTTTTTATCTGTAAAACAGGGGATAGAGTTATTTTCATTTCTTACTTTGCATATTGTGAGAAAAGTGTTTCATAAACCCTAAAGCATTAAAAATGAATTTTTATTGTTATTAATTAGAAGGGAAGAAACTACTAAAAAGTTTGCCTTACTCCCACATGCCAGATAGCCATCTGGCACTTTGGTTTATGCAAGAGTGAGAAGAAGAAAATAGGTAGTAGGAAATTGGATTCTAATATGACTTGGACTCAAATGAAGAAGTCAAATTTAAACAACCAAAAACTTTCTTGGAACCCTTTTTCTCTTCCTTCCTTTTCCACCTTACTCAGCATAATGTACTACCCATGTTACTGGCCATATGTTGGGACACCAGAAATGCCCACAGTGCTGTACAGAGTATGTTAAGCACTATCTTGAGACTCTTTCTTGAGAGAATTTGTAGTAGATGGATAAGATGTTAACATTAGCATAGAGTGTGTTTAATAAAATCATTTGTTAAATGTATGGATGAATGAATGAGGAATGGATATAGGACAAAAGATCCAGAGATTGAAGAAAATCTAGCAGTTAACAGCTAAATGTCTTTAGGGAGCAATTGACAAATGAGGAAAAGCTGTCCAGAAAAAGTGTGTTGTGGAAGGAAACTTACCCCCTTCTTTCTTTGTGACTTGGAAAGAAGCCAGTTTGATGAATACACTAGTGTCTCTCTCGATAGGTCTAGGAACATGACTGAGGGCAGATCCTCCACATGTGCTTTCTGTCTGCTCTGCTCTCCACTCTCCTGTGCTCTAGCTCTGGGCTTTCCCTCATTTGCTTACCTGATCTGGTCCCAACTCTTTATGTAGTTTCAGCCCCATTATTGCTTCTCAGATCTGTCCCATTCCTGTTTGCTGCTGCTCTCAAGCTCTCTACCCTCAGTATGCCAGTTACCAGGAGTTTATGATGTAAAAAGCCATTTGATTTGGAAATGATGTAAATATCCCTTGTTTATAAGGTTTTGCATACAAACCCCTTTTAAAAATAGTATTTCATTTTTCCAGTTTTATGTAAAAGCAATTTTAAACATTTTAAATAAAATTTTGAATTTTAGATTTTCTCTCTCCATCCCTCTTCCTCACCCTTCTCTAAGATGGTAAGCAATTTGATATAGGTTATATATGTACCATAAATACACATACACTTTTTTTATTAAAACTTTTTATTTGCAAAACATACGTATGGGTAATTCTTCAACATTAACCCTTACATAGCTTTCCGTTACAGATTTTCCCTCCCTAGTTCCCACCCCTCCCCTAGATGGCAGGAAGTCCACTACATGTTAATTATGTTAAAATACTTGACAACTCGAATATATGTATACATATTTCCACACTTATCATTGTTGTGCAAGAAAAATCGTATCTGCAAGAAAAAAAATCAGAGAAAGGAAACCAATGCAAGCAAACATCAATAGAGAGCATGAAAATGTTATGTTGTGGTTCACATTTCACACCCCTCTCTTTGGGTGTATATGGCTTTCTTCACTGAACAATTGGAACTGGTTTGAGACAATTCTTTGTTGCAGAGAGCCATGTCCGTCAGAACTAATCATCATATAGTATTGTTGTTGCCATGTATAATGATCTCCTGGTTCTGCTCATTTCGCTCAGCATCAGTTCATGCAAGTCTCTCCAGGCCTCTCTGAAATCGTCTTGCTGGTCGTTTCTTATAGAACAATAATATTCCATAACATTCATATACCATAATTTATTCAGCCACTCTCCAATTGATGGGCATCCATTCAGTTTCCAGTTTCTAGCCACTACAAAAAGGGCTGCCACAAACGTACTTGCACATGTGAGTCCCTTTCCCTCCTTTAAGATCTCTTTGGGATATATAAGCCCAATAGAAACACTGCTGGTTCAAAGGGTATGCACAGTTTGATAACTTTTTGAGCATAGCTCCCAATTGCTCTCCAGAATGGTTGGATCCATTCACAGTTCCACCAACAATGTATCAGTGTCCCAGCTTTCCCACATCCCCTCCAACATTCATCTTTATCATTTCCTGTCATTTTAGCCAATCTGACAGGTGAATACACATACATTTAATAGAAAAAAGGTTGCCAGAATGTCAGATCATGAGTTTGGGGCTGGAACTTTAGACATTGTCTCCTTCTCCCCCTTCATTTTATAGAAAAGGAAACCAAGGCCCAGAGGGTAATGATTGCCCAAAGTTCCACAGGCAGTAGGGAGCAGAACTGAGATTCTAACCCTCATCCCCAGTCTAGTGCTCTTTCCACTACACCACTGTCAAGGCTAAGCTGAGCACACAGATTATTATTCATTTTGTCTCCCTCTTGAAGATGTTTGGCAAGGATGATTTGCCGTCTCCTCTGGATACCTGTAGCAGCATTTCCCAGCCTATAAATGCACAACACAAATTCTACTTGGCTTACATCATTCCAGTTAAGAACTCTCCCACTGCCCCCTCTTCCACCAATTGATATCTTACCCCTTCTAGTCTATTGCCTTAGTCAAAGGCTACCTCCTTCATTAAGCTATCTCTCATCTCTGGCTCCAGAGATGTCCAGATCTCAGTTTGGGTAGCTTCGTGTATGCACCGATCATTAGGTAGGTAGTTATTTAACCACCAGAGGGCATTACAAGTCAGTGAGAGTTACTCTTTTTTAGCAATGAGGACTCGCATGTGGGCAGTCTCATCTTTACTCCAGCAGTTACATACTTCACCCAACACCAGAGAGAACTCAGGAAAAATGCTAAACCAAATAATTCTCAAAGAAAAAATGACCTCTATACCTATTTCCACCCTTTTTATACACGGATGGACTTCTTCATTAGTATAGAACAGAGGTTTTTAAACTTTTTTGGTCTCAGAACACCTTTACCATTGTTTAAAATTTTTGAGAATACCAAAGAGCTTTTGTTTATGTGGCTTATAAATATTGACATTTTCCTTATTGGAAATTATAAGTGATAACTTTAAAAATGTTAATTCATTTTAAAATAATAAGCCCATTATCTTAATATAAATAACATAGTTTTAGGGAAAAGCTATATTTTCCAAAACAAAAAAATTAATGATATGATTGGCATTGTTTTGCATATTTTTATAAGTCTCTTTTTAGTCTCTGGCTTAATAGAAGACAAATTCTCATCTCTCTTTTTGTTTTTAACCTGTTGAAATATGTTGTTTTGGTTTAAATACATGAAGGAAATCTAACCTTATACAGACATACAGTTGAGAAAGAAAGAGAATAGGCAAATAACATTTTTGTAATATTATGTAATATTATGAAATCTAAAAAACTTTTGGACCCTTTGTAAAGGGTCCTTCAAGACCCTTCAAGAATCTCTGGTTGAGGAGTTTGGTCTATGGGAATGTATGTAATTAAACTCGTCTCAATTGTTCACTAATTGGAAAAATCCACCCTTCAGTGTCTCTCCCATTCATTCAATTATCTTTGCTATGATTATGATTCTCAAATCTACTTTTCCAACCTGAAAGTCTCTGCTGAACTCCAGTCTCATGTTTCCAACTGCTTATCAGACATGGTTGTCCTGTAGATATCTTAAATTCTGTTTATATAAAACTGAACTAATTCTCTTTCTCTCCAAAACCTCTCCTCTTCCTAACTTCCACATTATCATCAAGAGTGCCAACATCTTCCCAGTTTCCCAGGCTCACAACCTACATGTTGTCCTCAATTTCTCACTCTTATCACTTTCAGGATCAAATATAAAATCCCCTGACCCTCACAATATGCCCCTTTTTATCTTTCTAGTCTTCTTACACTTTACTCCCCTCTAAATATTCTACAACTTAGCCACACTGATTTTGCTGTTTCCTACAATACTCCTCCAAACTGCCTTTTCACTAGCAGCTCCCCCCACCCAATTCCTGGAATGCTGTCCTGGAATGCCTCCTGGCTTTCTTAGCTTCTATCAAGAGTCAGATCAAATCCTAGTTTCTGCAGGAAACTTTTCTAGCCTTCCCTCCCACTCCTCTACTTCCCCTTACTCCTCCAGGACCTTCCTTCTGAAATTACCTATATATTCACAGATGTTTACATATTGTCTCCTCCATTAGAATATAAACTCCACGCAGGCAGTAATCATGTGTTTTCTTTTTTTTGTATCTCTAGAGGTTACCATAATATCTGACATATAGCAAGTACTTAATAAATATTTGTTTTCTAGCTTTTCTCCCTTATGCTATATTTCAAAGGATTCTAAGCTTATGAATATGACATAATAGAATTGATTGTATAATCAGGTTTGACTATATATACATTTGTATATATATTATACATATATACATGTATGTATATATAAAAATATATACAT
>JAJPUD010005309.1:125019-154397 GCA_023553655.1 Myrmecobius fasciatus
ATATATTATACATATATACATGTATGTATATATAAAAATATATACATACATATAGTCAAATGATGACGATGTGGCATTATATATATATATACACATTATAGTCTTTACTTACTACCATAGAATCAAAAGGAATAAAACAATATATATTAAATAAGCACTACAGTTATTAAATAAATACTGCAATATTTCCATGTAGTTTTCTGAGATTTAATCAGCCCATAATTTATAGGAATTCCAGTTCTATTCTAAGTGCTTAAGACCAAAATCTACTAGTGTCTTCCATTGATTTCCTACTCAGAGCCTCCCAAAATAAAGTCCACTTGGGGAAGTTAAGAATCAAGGTTCCTTAGCTGGAGTTTGTCTTCTCATTAAGGGCAGCCACTAATCATTTGATTCTTCCTTTGGTGCCTCTCCTTCAGTTTTTCCCACATGACTGCTCAACTCATAATTCTCTTTCTCAGAGGCATAACTTTGGCATCCTCATCTCATAATAGAACAGCAGGGACAAAAGCAGTTGTTCTTTGTGTTGGGTGTCTTCCTTTTCTCTCTCCTCTTCGAGGTTGTGTCAAGGCCACACCTTTTGGTTCTTTCCACATCACTGGGACATCAATCAGCACTGAGTGAGCATGGCCACTTTTGGAAGGTTTACAAGAAGAACTATTAAAAAACATGGAGTTAAGTCCTTGACAGTTAGTGCATAGATATAATCCCTGTTACAGTTATTTTTGTATGTCTTGTATTCTAATATATCATGAGCTCCACAACACTGAGTACTGAATCTTATTTAATCTTTGAATCTTTATGTAATAGATTGTTGCTATTAATAAATATTTCAAAAAATTCAGCTCTAAATACTGAGCAGCAATCCCATAAATAGTTTCTATTACCTTAATTAGAACATTAACTCTAATAATGGGTCACAAGACTCAATAAAGTCCTACTCAATACTAATCATGGTATGGAGTATGCCAGTGAAGATATTTTGAGTATAGCTAAATAGGGGAAGCTCATCACTAGTAGGCTTGCTGGTTGGTAATGAATTCTTTGATCATGACAATATTAGAAACAAAGAAAAAATTTAAATGGCCTTCAGATCTACTCCACCAGCTCTTTCACTTCTATAGTGATGAGGACAGAGTAGTAGAGAAGCGAATAATTTGAATCACAGAGTTTTTGGACTATTTGTACTCAAGAACTTAACTCTTAATACCCTATATGTGGCATCTTTGTCCAGTGGCCAACAAATGGACAAATGGACCTAGAGGAAATGATTCATGTTGACCTTGACATTCTCAGTATAAATGAAACCAGAAAAGAAAAAAGAAGGTCCAGCTACATGGAAAGATGATCCCAAAGAGCTTCTTCTTCTTGGATAGGCAAATAAAGAAACTGATTTTGTCATGTTTCCAAAGGCAAGAAGAAACATCATTCCATGGGATCCTTGGTCATCTTTTATTGCACTGCTTATGGTAAGTACTTACAAAAAGATCATTGCAACCTATGTATCAGCATCTGTTGCAGAGTATGAGAAGGTAGAGAAATTTCATGAAGAACTCGACATGATCTTCCAAATTAAATCAATGCATACTTTAATATTTTATATCTTTGATGCTAAGGTGGGACCAAAGGAGGGTAAAAAAAATGCTAAAAAACATGATTCATAAGTTTAAAAAAACTAGACAGGCAAAATCCATATGTATATATGTGTGCATACATATATAATGTGCTTATATGCATGTATATGTATATGTGCATGTACATATATACATACACATAACACACATGAATTGGGGTGGGCACTGGACATAGCAAGGACCTTAATAACATCCCAAAAAAGGAAAGTGATTACAATGTATCAGATAAGAAACAACTGGTTACCAGTATAGAAGCCATTTTCAAATTAACTATGTATAGTCATTGTAACAACTTGTTAAAGCAAAGATAATACCATAACGAGGATCAAAATTGAGGAAATTCCAACTCTATATTTTTAAAGCTGTTGACACTAAAAATGGTTTAAAAACAGATATAACTCAGGCTATTACCATTTTCTTGGGATGCTTAACCAATATAAATCAATTACCACAATGAGGAGATTTTTAAAAACCAAGAAATTGTCTTGGGCAACAAACGTGATTTTCTTGGCAAATAAAGACAACTGGCAGCTAAAGAAAACTATGGTTTAGAATATAATTTCATTTATAAAATCTTATGGAAGAAGATGGTAAAAGTTATAAGCTGTATCACCTTATAAAATAGAACCAGTAAAGGAAAAAAACAGGTTTACAAAAAGTTTGACAAGAGGTCCAATTAGGCCAGATTACCCCCAAGAGCATTGAAGGATAAAAAGTGCCAGGAGGACAACATGAAAAATGAAAAGTATCTGTCATGATCTCTACAACAAATTATTTTCTCCATTAATGAACAGTGGAATTACTTGTCCTGTTTGAATTCTTAACATACTCCCTGGTATGCTACATTAGGAAATGGAAATTTTGCTAAAGAAAATAAATATGTAAAGAATAGCTGTACTAGGCCAAGAATACACAAATGAGTTATGCTGGAAGCAATCAATTTTTTTACGGCATTAAGGGATCAATTCTAAAGATATCTGAAAAGTAATGATAACAGGTGCTTGGGGGGAAAATAATGGCTCATTACAAAAAAATCAAGAAAATGATCAATTTAATGATCAAGAAAATCCAATAACTGTTAATGTATGGAATAATTGACATTTTTGTATTATTTTTAAAGATTTGCAAAGTACTTTTCAGATTATCTAATTTTAGCTTTACAACAATGCCTTGGCAGAACACAAGTATTATTCTCCCCATTTTACAGATGAGGAAACTGAGGCCCAGAAAGATTAATTTACTCAGGGTTACACAGCTACTAAATGTATTCTCAGATTTTCCTTGCTGTATTTATTATGTCACATTGCTTACTTTCCCATCTACAAATCCTTGTGAAAATAATCTACATGTTTATAAAGGCTGTCACTGAAATGGTTTTAGAAGGTTATAACCTTTCACAAACTGTATTCTAGAATAAACTATGTATTTAAGGCATGTAATTAAAAGGGGCAGCAAATGCAAGACTCCTCTGTGTTTAGTTTTGTGCTATAACATTTTTTTTATTCAATACAGCAAAATACTACCTTAAATGCTCTCCTTCAAAAAGATATCTTCTATGTCTCCTATATGTTATCATTATTGATGATTCCTGGAAAGAAGTGACAACTAAATAATTTTGTTCTGTAACAGTGATGTTAATATCAAGGAAAGCATAAAATAGGTATGTCTGAAAAAGGTGCTTGTCACTATCATGAATGATTCCCACATAATCCAAATGGAAGAGACATTGCTAATAGACGGTGATATTCCATATATGCTCCTATTTCTATATGGATGTGCTGATGGCACCAAGCCCTGGAACCCTGCAGAGCTTGCTAAATGAGATAATTATGCAAGAGAATTCAGTCTTAACCATCCACCCAGGGGAAAAGTGCATGAAAAATACCTGCTGTTCAGGCTCTAATATATAATTGAATGAATAGCTGTTAGAACTGATCCACCAGTACATCCATCTTGGACAGACATTGCAGGTAGATAATGAGCTGAGTGAAGAACTGAATAGGAAGAAATGAGACTCAATTGTACGTGGAAAATTGTGTAGCACTTTTATTGACTCCAAGCTTTTTCTTGAAATATAGGTCCATCATTTTAAAGACAATATTCTAGCAATAAAGTACCACAGTTTAGTGTCTGTACTCTGCCATTTTGGCTCCACCCCCAAAGTACCATAGTTTCAAAAAGTTTCAGGTCATAGAAAGGAAAATGGAAAGGCACATGAACAGACTGCAAAATATTACTCACAAAAATTTACACAAGAGAAATGGCATAAAATCAAATGCATTACTGGAAATAGGTGGATTGGTCATGGATCAAGCTTGAAGAATGGATTATTTCACCTGCTTCACTGGGATCAAAGCAATATCAAGAGACCCAAAGAAAGGCCCCAGGAACATTTGGTAAACCCATTAAGGAAGATTTATGAAAGGATATGGACAAATGTTTAACCAGATGAGAAAGGGGGGGATAGATTTTAACTACCACCCCTGGAAAAATTATCCATATCATGGTGATCATAGATTCACCATCAAAATATAGAGGTGAAAAAACAGATAATCTCCACTCCTTCTTTTATATTTGAGGAAACTTATAGCTCAGAGAGGTTAATTCATTTTCCAAATCACATAATTATTAAATAGCAGTATGCAAGGGGGATCTATGTGCCCCAGAAAGGAGTTCAACCCAAATAACCATATTGATCTTGACCACAGAAGAACATCATGTTCCAATGGAACTTTCTAGCTGTGTCTGTGATATATCATATGAGAGCTCCCATTTTTCACAGAGGCTGCTTGTGAGGTAGGAGTCAACTGATAATATTTGTATCCAGCTTTGCTTAGGAAACTATTGAGTTCAAGCTCTGAGTTGAATCTGGAAATAGAAAGCACAAGGTACACTGCAGTGATGGGACTAGAGGTGTTCTATGATAATTTCTCAGTAAAAGACATAATTGATAAAAAATAAGTTGCAAAAAAAGTTTTGGTCTCTTAATTTCAAACTATGCTACCTATAGTGATATGTTAGCTAAAATATGAACCCTTCATGAACTCTTATTTCATCCCTCTAACTGAAGATGATTCCTCTATCATCTTACCTCAGAACTGATCTTCCCTTAATGAATTTGTCATATTCTAATTTCTTTGCTTACATGTCTTCCTTCCTTTTACTAGATTGTAACTTCTTTGAGGATAGGGACAGTGTCTTATTTATTTCTGTATTTCCTCTAGCCACAGACACGATGAATTGTACTTAGTAGCTGTAGAACCATTGACAAATGACATCACTTCTATAAGCTTGGTTCTTCATCTGTAAAATGGTGACAATTATTCTTGTTTGACCTGTGTGCCTTTACAAGGTAAAGGGAAATGCACTGTTTTTATGTGGTAAACATTCAGTAAATGTTGGTTGACTAAACAAATTGGGGTTTATAGCAGGAAACAGCATCTCTCCAATAACATTTTGTTAACAAGTAATACTTGGCTAGAGTCCTCTGGCAGGTAATAAATGGCAGAACTAAACTCTTAGGGATGCTTCCCTTACATTTTTCTTCCATGCAGGTAACTGTTCCCGAACCACCTGTCACCTTCCAAGTCCTGGAAAGGGGGGAAGAGCAGCCAACCTAGAATCTGTGAAGCCCTTATATATGATGGCCCTTGGCCTGCTGGTCAAATATCCTGATTCAGCACTGGGACAGCTCCATATTGAAAGCACTTTAGATGGAAGTAAACTGTATATTACAGGGAATGGTGTTCTCTTTCAGCATGTCAGGTAAATTCCCAAAGATTTCCCCTCTGGGAAAAGGATACCATTGAAAATCTGATTTTAGCTTTTAGTTTTACTACAAATAAAGCCCTAAGCTTTCAGAAAGAGTCCCTAAATTGCAGAGGAATGAGATGACTTCCATTTTCTTGCTTTTAACAAATTTGGCCAATGAAACATTAGAATCATGGAAAGGAGCTCTGTTTTAACGTGGGTTCTAATGTTGTCTTTCTAGGAATAAACTAGCTCTCTAAACTCTTACAGGGACAAAATCCAGAATAGCAGCACAAGAGAGTCAGGAATTAGAAGGAATTGGAAGGAGATTCTGAAATTTCTAGAGTATTTTTATAAAAAAAAATAACTAGAATTTCTTAAATTTTAATCAGGGAAGAATATATTGAAGACAATAGAATTAGTGCTATGTTCTTAGTACTATTTGTTTAAAGAATCAATATTTTCAAAATTGAGGGTTTACGGGAGAAGGGAAAGGGTTCAAGCTCTCCATGATAAAGTTTCTCTTTTGGATAGGAATTGGCTGGGAACCTGCAGGCTGCCCCTAACAGAGACAATTTCAGAGGTATATGAGCTCTGTGCCTTCTTAGACAAGAGAGACATCACCTATGAACCTATGAAAGTTGCTTTGAAAACACATCTTGAACCCAAAACTCCAACTCATAAATTGCTTGGTAAATGAGTATATTAATGAATCTGTAATTTAACATCAAGGGTAAGAGAATAAATTATTATAAAGATGTGTTAAGTAACATGAAACACAGATGGGCCAGGGATAGTATATTAAAAAAACAAAAACCCCTTGGTATTTTGGTCAGAAATAAAAGCCTCCATGTAGCTTGAAGTCAGAGCTCCCTGTGTTACCCAAACAACTACAGGTAGAAAACAGTTGATATTATCATAAAATAACATCTGTCAAGCAATCATAATGTCCTGGACACACTATGGGACATGGGAAGCAACCATGTCTACCCTTAGCCTATATTCTTCCTCATGTTACTGAGCGCTTAACCCCAACTAACCTCAAGTGAAAAGTAAATAATTTAGTTTGGGCACAGTTGTATTAAATGTATGCATCAATTTCTTTTACACATCTAGTGCAATCTATTCCTCAATTAAAGCTGGAGGTTCTACTGAAGCTAGTTTCCAAACATTCAAATGGAACCTTCATACACTTATCCCAAGAACTAAGGGTTATACATTCATATTTATGGGATAAAGAACTTGGTTTAGTTGACCACTTGTGTTCAACTCTTTATGACCCATTTGGGATTTTCTTGGCAAAGATACTGGAATGGTTTGTCATTTCCTTCTCCAGCTCATTTTACAGATGAGGAAACTGAGGCAAACAGGATGAAGTGACTTGCCTAGGTCACATAGCTAGCACATATCTGAAGTCAGAGTCGAACTTAGGATCTTATGATTCTAAGGTCCGTTCCCTATCTATTGTGCCACCTAGCTGCCCATAAAGAATTTACTATTCTCCATATATTTTCTCTCTGTAGAAATTATGGTGGCTCTAGCTTGACAGCTCTACAAACATGCATAACCATTACTACAATCACAAATCCTCAGACAATGCTTATTCTTTTTTTAAAAAATTTAATCTCAATTACATGCAAAAACAATTTTTAACATCTTTAACAATTATGAGTTCCAAATTCTCTCCCTTCTCTCCTCCCTCTGTCCTTCCCCTGCCTTGTCTTTGGGAAGGTAAGTGATTTGATATAGGTTATATAAGTGTAGTCATGCAAAAAAAAAAGTATTTTCATATGTTGTGAAAGAAACACAGACCCCAAAAAAGGAAAAATAAAGGTTTTTTTTTTAAAGAATGCAGAATCCATCAGTTCTTTCTCTAGAGGTGGATATCATTTTTCATCACCAGTTCTGCAGAACTGTCTTGGATTGTAATATTACTGAGAATAGCTAAGTCATTCATAGATTCCTTTTTACCAAGCCCTTATGAAATATCTCAAACACTTTAAGTAGCTACTTAAAAACCAAAGTCAGCCCCTGAGATGGAGTTGGAAAATAATTTACCTCAAATATCCACTTGAATAAAGCAGATTGCTTTACAGACAATGCTTTCTGAGGGGACCAAGCTTCTTAGTTCCCTGCC
Source organism: Myrmecobius fasciatus (assembly GCA_023553655.1). Classification (NCBI taxonomy): domain Eukaryota; kingdom Metazoa; phylum Chordata; class Mammalia; order Dasyuromorphia; family Myrmecobiidae; genus Myrmecobius; species Myrmecobius fasciatus. Next base: position 132,541 of record JAJPUD010005309.1, read on the forward strand.
ATTCTCCCCAGAACAATACTAAATCACATTTTTTTGAAATTTTCACTTAAAAAACACTTTTTTCACAGAAACCCTATGAAATATGAAGGTATATCTATTTTACACATTAGAAATGACCAAATGTTCACTATATTGATATATCCAAATCCTATTCACTGAAAGAAATCTGTGGAGAGAAATGTGGCTGGAGCACTATCTCTGAGGAGCATCAAAGGTCACTTTAATGGATAAGGGAACCAAAGCACAGAGAGATTAAATGAGATCACACTTGTGGGAGATAGTGTGGGCTGGGTTTGTGTGCGGGTCCTCAGAATCTTAGCTTCTGTACTCTCTCCATAGCATCTAGTACATGTTAGAAAGCTGAGAAGGTGGGGACTGATTCCTGTGTGCTGAATCTCAGGGTACTCACTGTATAGATTCTAGAAATTCCTGACCTCATTCCCCTTCTGGTACAATGATAATCTCCATTTTAATTGGTTTTTCTTAGATGAAGCTTGGACAGCAGAGATCACAGTCTATTCACCTCATCAGATTGTGAAGGTTTATGTAGGAAGCCACTGGTATGCAACTTCCCTCCAGACCTTACTAAAGGTACCACTCTCTGTGGGTTTGTCTTTCTCTTTTTCCTTTCTGATTTTTTACATACTTCATTAGAACCAGTAACCATGATTCATAATAATAATAGTTTAAATTTTACAAAGGGCTTTGAGGTTCATAAAGTACTTTATATTATTTCATTTGATTTTTATAACACTGAAGTAGATACTGTAAATATTATTATTCCCATTTTCTAGATAAGGCTTAGAAGCTAACAACGTAATTGGAAGATGTGCAATCCAAACTGAAGTTTTCTGACCCTAAGTACTTGTTGCATTATGCCATTCTTGGACAATAATAATAAATTTTTAACAAGAATCTACCTACATGCATTTTCTGCCAAAATCCAATGACACTGAGGAGTAGGATGGGGGACTGAGTGGGGAAGATTGAGAACCCTGGGTTAAGTGTGATTTTTCAGGTATCATCAAATAGAAGCTGATCTAGGGAACAGGGAGAAAGTGAGAAGCTCTGCAGAGACAGCACATTAAAATATTAGTAGGAAAGATCTCCTGATGCTTTAGCTTCCTGCCAATCTAGTCTGGCTAAAAGGGCAGGTGGAAGATCTTAAAATATCTTCTATTAGAGGATGATGCAGGAACATGAGATGGAAAACTAGGGAACCCAGAAAAAACCAGTGTCTTACTAAGAGAACTAACCTTGGAACTAAGGCTGATTTCCTTTTCTAGTATCCAGAACTGCTGTCTAACCCGCAAAGAGCATATTGGATTACGTATGGACAGACACTGCTAATCCATGGAGATGGACAAATATTCAGACATGTTCTCAACTTCCTTAGACTTGGCAAACTGTTTTTACCAACTGAATTTAAGTAAGTGAAATAAAATGAAAGGCACCTAGAAAAGATTGCCTGAAGTGATATCAGCTCTATCCAAAGACAATCAATCTCTTAGAGGATATCGGGAAGGATCAATTTATTCTCAAATGTGAACTGAGATAGTCTCCAGAAGAGATGAAACAAGCATTCTGGTTTCATTACAGAAGGAAATTTTAAAATTTTAGAACTAAAAGGGGCCAAAGAGATAATCAAATCTCTGTTTTATAGATGAAGGCTCCTGAGCCTAACAGATACTGAGAGATTTACTTACCTAAGGTCACATAATAAGATCCACAGAACTGGGATTAGAAATGAGGTTTTCTGGCATTTGGTCTCTATTGGATTTACTACAAGATGCTACTGATACTGTAGCACTGATTCTATAGAGTGGGAAATGTCTGGATGGCGGGCCAAAGAGGAATATGGAAACCTAAGAGCAAAGTTGTATTAAAAACCAGGGAGATAGAATATCTACTTATTCCAAATTTGGCTGAAGCCTGTATGTGGACCTTACCTTTAATCCTGGGCATTTAATGTTTTTTTTTAATTGTCATTCAGGATCTTAGTATCACAGTTGCCAAAATGAACTCAAATTCATAAGCTCAGTCTCTATGCAGTTTAAGATTGGAACCATTTGCCAAACTGACATGCCTGTTATTATTTGCAGAGAATGGCCTCTCTTCTGTCAGGAGGTTGAGGAGTACCGAATTCCCTCTCTATCAGAAGCTCTTTCTCAGTGTGAAGCTTACAGGTAAGGAAAATCTTTTCAGGAAATAGAGGCAAAGGATTTCCATTGAGAGTCCCTTTAGGCAGAGTTCCCTAACTTCCAAAATATACTTGTTCTATATGGCATAGACCTAGAACCAATGCAGAAAAATATCTAATGGGGAACAATACTGCTGAGATACTAATAAATTCTTCCATAACACATTTAAAAATAATAACTCATGTCCCTATGACATTTTATGGTTTACAAAGCACTTTTTTCAAAGAAACCCTGTGAGGTAAGTAGTAAATCACTTATACTGATGAGAACTTAGAAACAATCTATTTCATTTGACTGCTATGGAAAGTCCCAATCAGAGAAAATTTCATGCCCAAAGTTATCTAATGAGACTTCAGGCAAAGCTAGGACCAGAACTTTTATCTTCATATTCCTACTCCAGTGCCTTTTAGACTATTTTGTGCCATAAAGTCTATGTGTAACCAGGCTCAACACATGCCCATGGAGTAAGCAAACATCCTAGAAAAGAGGAACTGCAATTTCCTACTTAGGAAAAAGGAGGTGAGGTCCCAGCTGGAAAGAGACTAAGCTGGGATAGGACCTAAAGAGACTCCCTCCCATAAATGTCTCAGCCCTGGGATTCTAATGCTTTGAAGACAGTTGGGTAGTCGGCAGTTAGATTAGACCAGAAAGTCATGAGTGTAGGGTGTATCATGGAAGAAATGGTTTGTCTGAATCAGTCAAGTCTGGATCAGATTCATTCTTGTTAAGGTTCCTTGAATTCCCTGCCTCACTGGGCTCTGTCCAAGTACTGCAATGGTGGTGAGGTCTGCCAAGCCTCCCACAACCTCACTACCAGCCAGCCCTGGGCTCATATGTGGCCTCTGCCACCCCTGCTTCTTAACTTCTTGAGTGCCATGGGCTACCTCACAGATGGGGTGTTGGGGATGTCGCTCCCTAACTGGGCTCCAGTTGGGTTTTGCAGATGCTGGACCCAGGAGAAGGAGTCGGAGAGTGAAGCAGCTTTTCCCATCCGGAGGCTACACGTAGTGACTGAAGGTCCGCCTGTTGAGCTCAACCGTGGCTCTAAGGAAGTAAGTACCGGAGGCACATAGAGAGGTCCTTCCTGCCATGGGGAGCCAGAGACCTCCTTCAACTCCTGGGCCTGGCAGCTATGCAATTCTGGGTCGGTGAATGAATTTTTGAGTTTCAGTGTCTTCATGTGTGAAATAAAGATATGTGCACCATAGATTTCCTCAGGTGCTAATACCCTGTTTGTATTAAAGCACCATAGAAATATCCATTATTATAATCATAGCAGGTAGAATTTATATAGCACTTTAAGGTTGGCAAAATATTATCACAACAACAACAGCACTTACTATATATGTTCCAGACATTATATTAAGTGATGTACAATTATCACCTCATTTGTTCCAGCAGCCCAGGAGGTAGGTATTATTATTATCCCCATTTTACTGATAAGGAAACTGAGGCAAAGAAAAATTAAATGGCATGTTAAGGGGTCCCAGAGCTAGTAAGTAGCCAAGGCCAAGTTTGGACTCAAGGTCTTCCTGAATCTAGGTCCAAAGTTCTGTTCACCTGAGTGCCTCAGCAACACCTCTTCTTTGGTAGGTCCCTCCAGCTTTGACTACATTGTGATTTGCGATTAATTAGAGACTTCAGAAAACTTTGCCTTTTATGGACAGGGATCATTTCTGGGTGAGGGCCCTTTTAGATTTGCTTTGTACATGTAAATAATACCTATTAATATCACTGCCGCTGTTGGAGAAAACCTACCCTTGTTTCAACCATCCCTGGCTCCCCAGATGACTGACCAGAACCTAGATTAGGGTAACCTATCAAGTATAAGCTGCTTGGGAGACTGTACCAACTCATTAGTCTTTGGATTGAGAGGCAATGTGGAATAATAATGGCTCAAATGGTTCATTTCTAGAATGCTTTGTGAGCACTGGATTTGAAGTCAGAGGACCCAATTTCAAATCCTCACTTTGCTATTTCTCCCCATCTTATCCTGAATAAGTCATCTAAACTCTCAGGGCCTCAGTTTTCTCCTCTGTAAAATGAGAGGTGTTCTTCATTACCTTCCAAGTTTAAACCTGATGACCCCCTGAAGCAGGTAGTACAAGGAGCATCACCACCACATTATGGATGAGGAAAATGAAGGTGAGAGGGGAGGTAACTTGCTTAGGGTTATAGAGGATCTAAGTGTCCATGTCTGAGCACAGGGTTTGGGATTCCAAGTCAGGGCTGGTTCTCTTACACTGTTCAAGCTCTGGTGAACTTGGGAATAGATCAAGACTAGTCTGCTTTCTCCTTTTCCAGACTGCCCCCTGTGTGCCTGTGGAATTTAGAGACTGCTGTGGGACTCCATGGAGCAAAGTGAAGGGAGTGCCGGCCAGGACAGCCCTGACAGAGGAGAACGAGCAGTATACCCGAACAATCCATTTGTCCCTATGCAGAGGCGTCAAGAGAGCCAGTAACCCCGGGGTGTATCCTCAGTGTCCCGGCCTGTTTGCCAACCCCAGGCACTGGAGCCATCCTGAAAGCCCTCCAAAGAAGAAGTGCTCCACAGTCAATATCATCCCCAAACCAGAAACTACAGAACCTCCTGTCACCCCCATGCAGAAACTCATTTCCCTGGTGCGAGAGTGGGACATGGTCAACTGCAAGCAGTGGGAATTCCCACCAGTGGCACCTTCAAGAAGTTCAAACCTAGAGGAGCCCAGTCCACGGCCCCTCTCAGGGAGTGAGGCAGCTTGTCAGCTCAGTCCAGCCATTGCTTCTTGGAAAACTCGACCAGCTTCCACAGAGAAGACTCCAAGTCCCCAAGCAGTGACCATTGCCAAGGAAAAGGGCTCAGAGCAAATATTCAGGCCATATCTCCCAATAAAAAGAGCAGTTGCCTTGAAAGACTGGGCAAAGCAGGGAGCAAAGGAAAAAGGCAAGTACCCAAAAAAAGCGCAATTTTTTAGCGTGTCTGTTGTAAACTGAACACTCAGTGAGCATTGGAGAGACACAAAATGTACATGAGCCAGTGTCTTCCCTCAAGAAGCTTACAGTTTAGTAGGGTCTTTGGGCACATTTTTCTTGTAAAACCTAGGAAATAGAATGGGAATAATCAAGGAATTCTCTCGGTTAAGAGTTTTCAGAAAGTTAGAGCCAAAAGGAATATTAGTAATCATTTTGTTCAGGCATTACCCAGAGTACACTGTGTGGATCTCCAGGGTTCTGGGAGATGGGAGATAGAGATGGAGAGAGGGAGTCCTTGAGGAAACTACAGCATCAGCAATATTACCCCCAAAGAATGAAATTCTACATCTGAAAGTTGGCACATGTGGCATGAAAATAAATTTACTTCTATATTGGTCCAAATACCCCCAAATTCCTCTATATTCACAATGTGTCTCACTGGACCAATATTTCTGGTTCTCACCCATATATTTCAAATTCAAAAGAGTTCCATGGCTGTATAGCTTTTTTTAGTCTAAGACCTGCCTTCTACAGAGGAAGAATAAGGGCCCAGGGGTAAGAAATGACTTCTCTGAGATTACATAACAATTTAATGGAAAAATCAAGATAATCTAATCAAGATTAGAATCCAAGTATCTAGACCCCTAATTCAGTATTCTTGTTTTCTACCACATTATGCTGTTAGGAGATGGTCAGATGGACAAAGCAGCCAGAAACTAGCCAGGTTAAGTTCATCCCAACCCCGATGTCTCCATAGCAAAAAAAACTCTCCACCCATCAGTTCTCTAATTTTTAATGAGATTTGCTGCTCCCTCTTCCCTCACCACATTCCAATTCCTCACATGTTTCCAAATAATTTCCCCCTCTCTATTCAATTCTTGCTTCTGGTCCACTTTACTCAGCCTCTAAATTCACGTCTCCAGGACAACCAGAGTGTCAACCAGACATCCACCATAGTGGTCTGGCCATTTGTGGAAGCAATAGAGCATCTAAGAGTCCCACGTTTTGGCGTCTATGAAGAAATGTTGGCACTGGAATCCAGGGGAGGGAAACTGGTACCAGCCATAGAAGTGGGAGCATAGTGACAGTGTTTGTACCCTTGAGGCTGCCTCTCTGGAGGAGAGTCTCCACTTCATTGGCATATATTAAATGTTAAGAGCTAATAGGAACCTGTGTGTATAGAGCAGTAGGATACTCTGACATAATAAGAAAGATGGAAGGGACCTAAGAAATCTCCTAGTTCAACATACTCATTTTACAGGTTAAGGTTCTCCAAGAAGGAAAGTGATTAGCCAGGAAGAGAACCCTGGCTTCCTAGATATTCCATTCATTTATTCTTCCTTGGAAAACAAGACTAGCTCCCACAAAGACTCTTGAGTCTCCAAGCAGTGATACCTCACTTCCCTATGGAAACTAAGGTCTCTGTTTCCTCTACAGAAACCTCCCTCTCTGAGCCGCCTGCCCTGGAAGCTGATGAGCTGGACGATGTGGGGATCATTCTCCAGGTGACCCACCCTCCCGTGGTTGGCAGTGATGGCTCCTGCACCTTCTTTGAGGACAGCGTGGTGTATACCACCCAGCTGGAGGATGTCAGACTGGCTCCATCCAAGACCAGCACTCTGTCCAGAGGTGAGGAGAGGACCTCCGGGGCCCTTCCCATGTCCTCTCCCAGGCATGTTATTTTTAGGAGACCAGTCTCGTCCTAGGATTGTATTAGGAGAGAATCAGAGCTGGAAAGTAGAAATGACTCAGTGCGACCTCCCCATCTTGTAGAGGAGGAAATTGTGGGCAACAAAAGTCCAGTAACTTGTCCTGGGTTGCACAGATAGGACTGAGCAGAAACAGGGTTCGCCTCCCAACTTATTCTACTCCAAGGGCAGTGCTCTTTTTCTACTTCCATACCAGATTTCTTCTTAGAGACCAAGAACTTTCAGGACAAAGAATGGCCTTTAGAGATGGAGACTTATAGATAAAGGGCTAAGTCTAGCCTAGAACTTTGGGGAGGCATGTTTGGGAGCCTTACTCCATTATATTAAGTAGAAACAGCAGGCAGAAGAATCAAGCTGGGATACATGGCCACACAGTCTCTTCTAACTGGTTCTCCTTAAAAAGCCTTATTCCAAGGCTTCTGTATGGAGACTGGGACTCCCTAAGAATCTGTTGGTTATCATATGCTATAACACTGGCCTTACCCTTTTTCTGTAGAGGTGACTTTCCTGAGTTTCTCTCTGTCCCGAGAGGAGATGTTTTATGCCCGAAAATGCCACTGTTTCCTGACCGATATCATCTTGGATTCCATTAGACAGAAGGATCCCAAAGCAGTGACGGCCAAGGTGGTATCCCTGGCTAACAGGCTGTGGGTATGTGTGACCTTCCCTCTGTCCTTGGACCTTGGGCTAGGGCTAGAGGTGAGTCTGGAATCTCTAGTAGCTTTAGTCTAGGAATGCTACCCATGGTCCTGTGAGAAGTGTCTGGGAAGATCTCACTTGGGTTGAGAAATCTCTAATTTTTCTATCCCCTTATCCAGAAACAAGAAGAGAATCCAAGCCAGGAGTGGACACCACATTTGGGCCTGGGAGAAATATGTGACATGAAATAGGGGAGTGGGAGAACAAGCGGAATTTTAGGGAAGAGATTCCTTGGCAAGGAGGAAAGGGGAAGAAGCAGAGAGTCTATGAGCAGGGAATAGCATGCCTTAGAAGTTGGATCATTAGCTCTAAAAGGAAGTGAAACATGGACCTCAGGGTGGTAGTCTAGTGCTCACTCCCCCCTCTGAATGGCTCCCTGGTGGTATTGGGTAGTGAGGGACAGATGTTGAACTGTGCTTTTCTTGGCAGACTCTTCACATCACTCCCAAACAGTTTGTGACAGATTTGCTGACCATCACAGGCTTTAAGGATGACAGACATACCCAAGAGCGGCTGCACAGCTGGGTAGAGGTAAGATTCTCCCAGAGTTGGGCCAGGCCAGGCTAGGAGCTTCCCAAGGAGGCCTTGAAAATCCACTGAAGGGACAGGTAGGCAAAGGTGACCCATCAGCATCTGTGTGAAAGTGAGAGTTCTCTGGGGTCTCAGAGAAAAACCCTGTAACTTCCTTGCCTATCATCTGCTGAGGGGAAAAGCCCAAGCAGGCAGGAGTTGACATCCTGCCATTTCTACTGGCCAGCAGAGTTGAGACCCACACAGGATAGAAACCTAAGTGAGAGAGTTTGGGATAGCCACAGACATGAATCCTGCCCCTCCTGGGCCTTCCTCTCACATTCTTTCATCTCCTGTGCCATTCCAGAGTGATAGGACCTCTAGGTGCATATTAATCAATCAGACAAATTAAGGGCCTACAATGGACAGGCAGCATCGTAAGGTGGAATGATGGCTGGATGTGGAATGGGAGGACCTGGCCTATTCACTTGTCCACTTCAGAAATGAAGTCACTGACCCTCACCTTCTTCCTCTGCAAGTTGAGGTGATTGGACAAGATCATTCTTAAGATCCCTTCCACCTCCAGCATTTTCTTTGCAGTGCCCCATCCTGGGCAAAGCCAGAAGTCCTGGACTAAGGGGTACTAGCCATCTGATCATTCTGAAGCCACAACAGGACTTATTTATATGATACCTTCTCTAGGTCAGGTGTGATCCCTCTAATTTACAGGTGAATACTTGCACAAGATATAGAAGTCTAGTGGTTCTGGGCCAGGCTTCAGACTCTAGCTTTCCAAAGCCAAGTCAAGTGCTTTTCTCATCCCTCCACATTTCTTCTCTAGCAAAAGATCATGGAGAACTTACTGGATACAAGACAGGGTCATTGACCTCAGGAGTTTATAATTTCTCTATATAATCTATAATCTACTATAATCTAGTAGAATGGCCTGGCTGGCAAATACATTTCTCTCTGGCTTAGAGCCCAATGGGTTCTTATTCATTGCTAGGCTGAGCTTACATAGAGTCAGCAAGACTAACACTAAACATCTCCACAGGGATTGGGGTGGGGGAGGTTGGGTGGAGAAAAGGAAGGAAATGGAGGGGGGAGTAGAAGGAGTAAAGGTCCAGGACAGATTATATTTTCTTTGCAATACAGCCACTCGAGTACCTGGGCTTAGAAGAACCTAGTACAGGAGAGAGTGTTCTTTCAATTAAAAATGCCCAAAGTTCTTTGAGTGGACTATTAGAGATAGAAGTGATTGGAGTTGGTTTTCCTCACCTGACAGAAAAGCCCTAAAAATTAATTCACGTGGTCACCTCAGAAAAAGGCAGCAAAAAGCTGAAATAGCCAGTATATTAAACAATAGTCAAGATTCCCAAAGATTTCAGTGAACTAAAATGATGGGCCAAACATAAGAAAATAAATTATTAAAATCCTACACTGGGTCAAAAAATACAGTTGCACAAGCATTGGATCTAAAGGTGGCCCAATGGGAACACCAATTGGGAAAAATTGACTCAATAGAGAAAGTGTCCAGCATGAGATGATAGTCAGCATTTATTAAGCACCTTCTATATATCAGACCTGAGCTAAATAAGGCCTGGGGATACATAGAAACCCTGCCTCAGGTAGTTACCATCTAATGGAGGAGACAACATATACACAAATATATACCAGCAAGCTATATACAAGATAAATAGGAAAGACCATAAGGAAGGCACTGGATTTGAGAGGCTGAGGGAAGGCTTCCTGAAGGAGGTAAAATTTTAGTTGTGCTGTAAAGGAAACCAAGGATTGCAGGAAGTAGACTTAAGGAAAGAGAGCTTTCTAGGCCTGGGGAATATCCAGAGAAAATGCGTGGGGTGGAAAGATGGAGCAGCCAAGAGACCAGTATCACTGGATGGAAAAGTGTGTGGTGTAAGGAGTAAGGTGCAAGAAGGCTGAAAAGGCAGGCGGAGGTTAGGTCAGTATTTACTATTTGATCCTGGAGGCAACAGGGAATCACTGGAGTTTTCTGAATGAGGGGGTAACATGGTCAGACTTATGCTTTAGGAAAATCACTTTTTGAGGAGAGACCTGAGGCAAGCACACAGATGTGAGGAAAGGAGGCTCTGCGCCAGAAGAGAGAAGGGGCAGACGTTGCAATGGTAGAATCAGCAGGTCTTGGCCACAGCTTGGAAAAGGAATAAGGAGAGATGACTCCTAGGTTATAAGCCTGAGCAACTGAGAGGATGGTAACATGGGAGGTAGGAAGCAGGGAGGATTTAGGTGGGAAAATGATTTCTGTTTTAAACATATTTGGTTTGAGATGTTTACAGGACGTCCAGTTGATGTTTGAAAATCAATTGAAAATTTGAGATTGGAGATCAGCAGAGAAGGTGCAGTGGGGCAGGGCAGGTATATCTGAGAATCACTAGCATAGAGATGGTAACTAAATCCATGAGAGCTGACGAGATCACCAAGTGAAGTAGTAGAGAGGGAAAAGGGTAGAGGGCCCATGACAGAGCCCCAAGGAACACCTGAGGTTAGAGGGCATAATCTGGAGCAAAGGACACTAAGAAGGAGCTGCCAGACAGAAGAAACAGGAGAGAAAGGGTCATAATGCTGAGTATTTATTGAAGAGTATTGAGGAGAGAGTGGCCAGGGGCCAAAGGCTGCAGAGTTCAAGCATGACGTGAGAGAAGGTCCATGTCTCCCTGTCCATTGCCTGGACATCACACTAGGGAACTGGGCCAAGTTCTGGGCACTGGATCTTGGAGGTGTGTTCGCAAGTTGCCTTGTGACAATCAGGATGGTGGGAGATCTTGCGGGGCCATTCCATGTGACTTCTGGCTCAGGAAAGTAGGAAAGGTTAGTCTGGAGGAGAGGTGGAGTGGTGAAGGATAATTTGGTGGGTCCCCACATAGAAATTAGAAACAAGAGAAAGGGGTGAGTTTGAGGGCAGATGTAAGCAGGCTGCAGCACATTACAAATGAGGAATTAACAAGAAAGCAATGGGAAGGATGTCAGCCTCGACGTGTTTGATCAAGAAAAAGATGGGCCAGGCAAGTGGGAACAGCAGACAGCCCAGGTGCTACTGCAGTGTCCACACAGCAACAAGAAGGAGCGAATTGTCAACTATAGCCGATTCCCGAGAAAAGCGGACAAGAGTTCCCAAGGATGGTTGTGATTGACATCACAGGAGAGAGGACCTACTTTAGGAGATCATGGACTGATTAGGAGAAACCTCTCCCCATGGGTGGCCTTAGAATGGAATGGCTTTCCCATCACAGGAGGCCTTCAAGCAAAGTCAAGGAAACCTCTGGTCAGGAGTCCGAGAGAGGTCATTCCTCTTCAAGTAAGGCCTGCCCAAGACGATCTGTGAGTTTCTCACCAATGCTGGGGTTCTGTGGCCACCCTAGCTCCTTTGCTCCCCATCAGCCTAAGAGAAGGGCAGCAAGTCCAAGTTCCAGGTGAGAAGGGGCCAGCCCAGCCCCATCACCAGCTCAGAGCCTCCCTAGTACACCTGGCCACAGGGGGCCCTGCACTGAGGGCAGCACTGGTCTGGTTTGCCTTTCAGCTCACACTGCCGTTTGCCAGAAAATACAGCCGCTGTGTGGACCTGCTCATCAAGAAAGGTTTGTCCAGGTCTGTCTCCTACTCAGTCCTGGGGAAGTACCTGCAGGAGTGTTGAGAGGAGCAGCCAGCCACAGCCAGAACTCATGTGCATAGATCCTTGTGTGTGAGTGTGCCTGTGGGCCTACGAGTGCGTACTTGTGTATGTGTGAAGCAGAGCCTGTCCTTTTATAAACAAATAAAGTTCTAAAGCAGAGCAAAGTGGTTAGTTTCCCTCTCCAAGAAAGTAAAAGGCTAAATAACATCCAAATAGATAAACCTTTATTAGAAACACAGTTCAAAAAAAAGCCATCAGGTCAACGTCACAATGTGAATCCAGGGAAGAATGCTAGGGTGTGATCCTGGTGAGCTCGGGACCTGGCTGGTGTGGAGGGCAATCTGCAGCAGGCTTGGGGCAGGGTGGGCAGAAGATGACAGCTTCCTGCTAAACCTGCCTGTTCCCTAGTCTTGTCCACTCCATCTCACCTCCATCTCCCCAAATGCCCAGGGCCACCCAGCTTATTCTTTCCCAGGTGTGGACACTAAAATGCTATTGAGATCCTAAAAGGGACCTCAGAAATATAGAAAATGGCAGCTGAGCCACAAGAAGACCTTGGGGTCTTTGTCCCTGAGATTTAAAGGAGACTTTGAAGCTAAGGAACCGGGCCGGTCCTAGGATGCCAGTGAGACCTGAGCCAAAGGAAGAGAAACATTTTCGGAAATCCTCTTTCCCCAAGTCCCAGGAGACTGACCAACTGCCCCCTTTGTCTCTGACTGACTGTGTTGCAGGCGAGACACTAGTTCTATGCCCAATAATACAACACCCTTCACCCCACCACCTACTCCTGCACATCTCCAAGTTCTGTCAGCCTGGCTAAAATAAAACATGAAACACAACACACTTCCCTCTATCTAATTATAACTTAAAGCTGGGCCCAGCTGGCTCTGTCCAATTTTCCCTCAGAGTCTCCACCCAGATGGCCAGGAGAGAGATGGGGAGCCCTTCTTCAGACGACACGTTGGACATTTTTGGCCACCCTGGTACAGGCCCTTTGTCAAAATCAACCTCTCTTTGCCCCTCTCCACCTCTTCCCCCTTAGCAGGAGCAAATGGGGCTATCCAGATATTCTAAATGGTTAAGATATCAATGTGTGGCTAACAAACAGAATGGCCTGCAGGATGTAGGACATCAGTGTGGGAGCAACCACACGGGGACTTCTACTCTGGACCCTGCCCTGCCCAGGAGGATAACGGGGCCAGGGTGGGGCCTCCCCAAAGTCTAGGCCTCCAGCGGAGGGGAAGGAGAGGCAGAGAAAAGGCTTCAGCCCTCCTGGGCCCCAGCAGCCAGCATCCACAGCACACCTGAGCTCAGACCTATGGAAACCCGAGAGAGGTCAGGCCCAGGCTCTCCCAAGTTCCCCAAGCCAGAGTATCTAAATGAGGACCAACCCACCTAGGGACCCCTCAGGCCCTGAGCACGCATCCCAGGATACTCACCGAGGATACGTACTGACTCTGACCACAGTGGGATTTGTCCTCTAGTGATGGTATGGGCTGGTCTTCACAGCCACCGGCCAGGTTCGGACCGGGCACACAGCCGCTGTCCGAACCACTGGAACTAGCTGATGGGCACTGGGAGGAGGCCTCGGAGCTCTCGGGAGCTGAGGGAGCCACAGGGAAGCGGCCGTGAGCCACCCTCCTCCAGGCACACCCGCAGTGCCTCCACCTTGGCCCCCACACTACCCCCCTCAGTCCCTCTGTCCCTAGCCCTCGAGGCAGACATACTCAATGAAGGCTGGCTTCCAGTTTCAGCCTCTGGATCTAGCTCCTCCTCCAAGTAAGCAGTGGGGTACAAGGGCCAGCAGAGTCCCAGTCGAGCTGGGTCTCCACACAGGTGCAGGTTAAGAGGTCCCAGCAAGGAAGAGGAAGAAGGACCAGTGGGAAGTGATGCTGGAGGCCCAGGATAGGCACGGGCATGGTCAAACAGAGACACTGCAATGGAGGCCCGCGTCCGAGCTCCTGTCCCAGACACAGAACTTGAGATCAGCTTTGTTAGGGGAGGACATAACAGCCATCCCATCACCTGCCCACATATACAGTGGCCTCCTCTCTGTTTCCCCCATCCCCCTCCCAATAAGGACCCTTGCCTCTAGCAACCCAGGACCCCCTACACCCCCTCCAGTACCTCGATCCTTCATGATATAGTTAATGGCCCGGTCACTGATGGCTGCTTCACTGGGAGTGATGTCCAGGAAGGGCTTGTTCCCTACACCCATAGATACCATCTCAGCCATTCGGAGCTCTGGGGAGAGAGGCCCGGAGTAACCAAAGGCACCCATGCCCCCCCCATACATCCTGCCCTTTCCCAGTGCCCTCCTCAAATCTCAGAACCATGGTTCCTGGACACATGGATACTGAAGAACTTCCTTCATTTTGCCTGGGGACTGCTGGAAGGCTGAGATGTGCTCTCAAAGAATGGGAAGGCTAGAAACGGTGACAGATTTAGGGTTAGGAGCCCTTTAGAGATCAGCTCAACCCGCTGACTTTTACAGCTGAGAAGACAGACAGACCCCGCAGGGCCCTCTAAGTCTGGGGCACGGACTGCTGGGGGCAGATAGATGATACCCTTGTTGCGGGCGGCTTGTCTCCAAAGCAAGCTGGCGATGTCAGCCGTCCAGGCCCGCTTATTTTCAGGAGTGAGGGCCTGCAGCACAAATGTGTCACTGGCCTTGCGGCGCCGGAACCAGATTTCGAAGCGCAGCCCGCTCTCTCCACAGTTCTCTGTGAGACCGATGTCTGCTGTCTGCCCGGAGAGAAACAGGCGGATACGAGCCAGAGGTAAGTAAAGATGTGCCACGGGGGACAAAGTAAAGAGCCAAGAGCGGGGGCCGACTCTGCCGCCAGAAGCAAGGTCAGATGGCAGGACTGGAGTCAGAGACGGAGGTAAGGATGCAGTGTGGGCCGGGACAGCACAGGCTGGCAGGGCCTCCACGGAGGACAGGGGCCCTACCTTAAAGGAATGCTTGTAGATGAAGGAGTCAATCCCCCTGGGCCCGTGCCGAGATTTGCTGAAGAGGATGAGCTCCTCAAATAGGAAGACACGGCGCTGGCACTTCTTACGCCCAGACCACACTGTGAACTCATCCTGGCGAACCAGCTGGCCCTGCTCCTTGAGGTTCACCTGGCATGGATTTCTCTGGTTTAGTGGGGAATACCTGGCAGGCACCATCCCAGGACCAGTGGATTCCCTGTGCCCAGAGGACCAGCTCCGAGGTAGGAGACTCCCTCTGCCTCACTGGCACCATCTAAATGCGCGGGCCCACGAGACTGTGCCACATGGCTGCAGGCCTGGGACTACAAGTCTGCCTGTGTCACACAAATGCTGGCCCAGGGCCACGAGCCTGCCTGTGCCACACGGGCACCTGCCCAGGGCCACGAGCCAGCCTGTGCCACGCAGGTGCTAGCTCAGAGCCACCAGACCCCATCCCCGTGCAACCAGGTACTGCATCCAAGGCAGGGTCTTCCCATGCTGGGCCCAGTGCACACTCACGTCACAACCACGGATGGCATCCATAGCCAGCAGGTCGTTGCCATGTCGCAGCTGAAATCGGACAAGGTCGCAGGCAGTGCGCAGGGCAGCGAGGTCAGGCTCTCGGGTCCAGCCTGGCTCTGGCCCTTCCTCACAGGTGCGGGAGAGTTCTTGCAGCAGCAGCGCGTACTTGCTCATCCGCTGAATGGGCTTCAGCAGGTAAGAAGCCAGATCCAGGTGGTCCCCCAGGCGCCGCTGTTTGTCCTGGGCCGGCCAGGGGCAGAGAAGAGGGAAGGTGGGCCCCCTCTGCCCGAGGCTCAGAGATGATCCAGCCCAAGCCCCTGGTGCGCAGGTGATGGGGAGGGCGCGTGGGCTGAAAAAGGCCTTTTCTTTCCACCCTTTCCTTTAAAGGTTAGGGAACTAAGCCCACAGACAAGAAGTCACCGGGCCAGCACAGTAGGCAGCTGTGCCAACCCAGGGCTTCTTGTCCAAGGTGGGAGAGCCAGGACAAGGACCTCCATCTGCCTCGGGCACCTAAGAAATGCGTGGGACTGACTGGCACCCACCTTAAAGAAGGCATTCCCGTGACTGGCCAATAATGCGTCCGACCTGGGCTTGTTCTTGCTGTAGAGGGCGTACATCCCAAACTGATCCCTCTGTGGAGATAAAAGGCTCAACCCAGGGCTGGCAGTGCCCAGTCCCCATGCCAGCCTCACCCTCTGCTGCCCACACAGGCCAGATCATCTGGGGAAGACAGAATTCACTTCCAGAAAGCCTTCCTGGTTAGCCTCATGCGCCATTCAAGCTAAAGTCCCTGCAGGGAGCATGTGTGGACAGGACACATTTAAACCCATGAGCCCGAAGGCCCAGGTTCCAAGCGCGTTAGCCAAGGACCCCAGCCAGAGCCAGCTCCCAAGGATGCCAGGGGCGAAGGGTGGAGGGGGCTTTCTGAGCTTGCCCTTCAGTGTCTGCTCAGCCCGGTTTGGTGATTGTGTCTGAGGGGGACCGTGCTCCCTGAAGCTGCAGAGAGGGAGACACCAAGGCCGGGGGCAGGGGCGGCGGAAGGCAGACCCTTACATGTCGCAGGAAGGCGTGGGCGACTCGAAGGGGGTGCTGGCTGCAGCTCTCCAGCTCCCGCAGGAAGAAGTGACGGTGGAAGTCCCGGAGTTTCTCCAGATTGCCAAAGAGCCGCGTTCGCTGTCCCCGCAGGCCCTGGGGCACATCTGCCCGCTCCAGCTCGGGGAAGTAGCTTTCCACCACGTAATCCAGGGCCCGCACGTACTCCTGCTCCGTCGCCACCATCTCTCCTAGGATCAAGTGCAGCCTGCCCGGTGGGCAGGGCTCAGTGCCACACTGGGACCCTCTGGTCTGTGCCCTGACCAGCAGGGTCACCCTCCCCCCTCTGCCTCCGAGCTCTTACCAGCCCTCACAATGTCTGCCTGCTCTGCCCTCCAGAACCACCCAGGCCAAGATTTCTGCCCACCTCTAAATGCCCTTTTACCTGTTCTGAGAACTGGTCTCCAGGACGGGGCTGCTGGGCGTTGCCTTCAGGGCCCCCGGGGGTCTCTGGATGGGAGGCCCTGCCTGCTGGCTGCCGGCAGCCCCCGTGGAACTGCCCGAGGGGCGACGGGGGGAGGAGAGGGGGGAGGCCGAGGGCTCGCCCAGGCTGAGGCGACACACCGAACCCCACAGGCTCTGCTTTACCCTCGTCTCCACGGGGTGTGTCCTCTTCAGGGGGTGGGAGGTGATGGAGCCCAAGAAGATGCCGTGTCTGGTTCTCTCCTTGATCTTCCTGTCGGAGGCCAGGGAGGCCAGCTCTGAGGAGCTGCTGCTGCTGCTGCCGCCCCCGGGAGAGCTCGGCTGGCCCACGACAAAGGCAGGCAGCACCTGCTGGGCCCTGAGCGCGGCCTCCAGCTTCCTATCTAATGCCAGCTGGGTGTCTTGGCACTGGGCCCACACGAGGTGACACCGCTGGATGGTGAGACTGGAGCCCAGCCCTGCAGCCAGCGCCCGCATCTCTTGAAAGTGGGAGGGTGCCAGGTCAGGGTGCAAAGCTCGGTGCCCTTCCAAGTGGCGGAGCACCCCCTCCGGGGACTCATCTTCCTCCTCAGCGAGGTTGGCCAGTGCCTTCTGCCCATCCTGTGCCCACATCAGGGCCTGCAATGGAGGAGGGAAAATCAGCTTGCTTTCTGATGGAAACTCCCTCCCCAGAGCTGGACAAAGGAGTGTCAAGAGGATGCTCTTCTCAGTGGGCAATCCCCCTCCCCTGGCCCGCTCAGGGAAAGAAGGGAGAGGCAAGGGTCAGCTCCCCACTGGCCCCCAATCACAGAATGGCAGGGCTGCGAGGCCTCAGGGTCTGCACCCCCAGAGAGGCGTCTCGGCCAGGCCACAGGGCTCCTGTGCTTCCTTTCAGACAGCAGAGCTGGACTCCGGTCTGGGCCCTGCTATGAAGTCACTTCCTTTCCCTGGGCCTCAGTTTCCCCATCTATAAAACGAGGAGGTCAGACTCAGTCTTTTCCTTAACTCTTACATCTTGGGATCCTGGGGCGTTTCCCTTCACCCCCACTTTCAGTGTAAAGCCCTGCCTCTGTATGAGGACGATCCTCAGTGATTCTCACAGCCCTGAGAGACACCTCTGTGAGCTGCCCAGTCACTTCCTGACCCCAAGTGCCCACTCTGTTCAACAGGGCTCTTAACTTTCTCTCTGCCCTGGCCCTGCCTTCCCTGCACCGCACAAGGCCACACAAACCCCAGTGCCAAAGACTCAGGCTGACCAGGGGACGGAGGACATGGGCCCCTCCATCTGAGGGCCCGGCTCTGCCAATAATCCCCATCAGGATCCCTCTGCACAGACTGGTAGGAAGGATGCCCAACCAGTGCCACCCTTGCTGGGGAGAATGGTCAGTAAGCGGGCCGCCTGAGGGCAAGGGGCCGGGGTCAGCCACAGCCTGGCCTCTGCCTAGGCTGGGAGGGGGCACAGTGATCTCAGGAGGAGTGGGGCTGGGCCTGGCAGAGAAGGGAAGAGCTCAGCAGCCGCTGGAGCCTTTGGAGCCGTCAATGTTCTCCTGAAAGAGGGCCCGAGGGGAAGTGCCCAGGACCACCCAGGCCTCCTGCCCCCTGGCTGGCCCACCTCGCTGCCTGAGTCCTCTGCAGGAGAAGCCAGAGTGCGGCCCAGTTCCCCCCGACACACCTGGTCCAGCAGCTGAGAAAGCTGATGGGCGTCCATGAGCTGCCGGCGGCGCCGGGCGAGTGCCCTCGAGAATTCTGACAGCTGTGCCCGCAGGGAGGCAAGGCGGGCCCCAGCAACCCCCAGCTGGCCCAACTCCTCTGGCTCCCAGCCAGCTAGAATCGCCTCACCCCGGTGGATCTGTTCCTGGGAGAGGGGAAGGGCCCTGGTCAAGCCCAGCCCTGGGTCTGCAACGTCCTCTGTCCCCAGGGCGGCTCCCCCGCCACCACCTCGGCGCCCAGGGCGGCTCCCGGGCCCTAGAGCAATGGAATGCCTGCCCGCCTCTCCATGCCAGGAACCGTCGCCCCTCTCCTGTGACCTTCCCCCAGCAAAGCCCGGCTGGCCGCTGTCTCTACACTGCCCCTCCTTCCTGGGACCCAGCCCCACCTGGCCGGCCTGGTCGAGCTCCCAGAAGGCATCCCGAGCCTGAAGCAGCCCGTCCAGCGAAGGTTCCTCCGGCTCCTTCAGCCCAGGCCAGCCCACGTTCTGCAGCCAGACCTGAATCTGGAGGGAGTTGAGGGGGACAGCGTCAGCACAGGGCCATGGGAAGGGCAGCCATGGGCCTCAGGCTCGGGTCACAGGGCCCTGCAATAAGGAGGGCAGCTAAGCGCCTGGCAGGGATTCCCACCAGCAGCCACGCTCTCTTGGAACCTGTGACCCAGGTGTGTCTATGGGGCAGCAGAAGAGAATGGCATGGGCGGGGGCAGCGGAGGGGAAAAGGCGCTCCCACCTCGGCCAGCGCCCCCGCCTGGGCCTCCAGCATCCTTCCCAGCTCCAGCGCTCGCATCCGTTGGTTGCACAGAGTGACCAGCTGGTGCAGCAGCTCATCTACCTGAGCATACAGCTTTCCTGCCTCGTCCACTGCCAACCTGGCACAACAAACAGGCGTCCCTCCTGAGCTGAGCACACGGGGCGGGAAGCTGGGCCAACCCCAGACTCCGCTCCACGATGCCCACCTGTAATCCGGGCTCTGAATAACCCCTGGATCTTCCCACTGCAGTTGTGCCAGCACTGTGCCACCCTCCCTCTGGAGCCGGGCCAGCAGAGGGTAGTCCAGCACCTGCTGCATCAGTTCCCGGGGGTCCTGCAGCGGGTGCCCCGCTCCCTGAGGATGGGCACAGACACGGGATGTGAGCAGGGCGAGGAGGCAGAGCCGCGGGGACTGGTAAGGAGGCTGGAGGGGCAGCTGGAGAAGGCAGTGCCCATCCTCCTGGGGAACTGGGCAGCCAGACTCACCTCATGACCCTCTGACTCAGGGGCAGCTTCTGCACTCTCGATGGCCCCATGGAGCAGCGCACAGGCCTCCAGGCAACTCTGCTGCAGGGCTTCCAGCCTCTGAAGGACAGGGAGCGTGGGCGTCCAGAGGCGCCAGGCCCGAGCCCTGGGGCTCCTGGCCAGGATGCCGGCTGCCCCCGAGGCTGCCTGGTATTGTGGCAGCTAGAGCCCACCCACCCAGGAAAGCTAAGACTTCTGGGGGGGGCCGCTTTGCCACAAGAGGGCTGCCTCTCCCTGCAGCCCCAGCCCCCATCACTGACCTTTCGGAAAGCCAGCCAGGCGCTGTGGTTGTAGGGCAGGCAGCCTTCGAGGGTGAGGGGCAGCTGGGAGTTCGGGATGAAGGAGAGCAGAGCTTGGCGGGAGGGCAGCAGCTCCAGCTGGCGAGGCAGAGTGCGCATGGGCATCAGAGACCCCTGCAGCTGGATGGGAGCTCAGGGAGGGGGCCTGGGAGGAGGGGTGGGAGCCACTGGACGGGGAAGAGGGCGGCTGAGGGCAGGGCCACAATGGGCACCCTCAGCCCAGCCTGGGTACCTTCAGTCCTGGAGGAAGAGCCCCTGCCATTTTCCCCAGCAGTAGCACCTGGTGCACGGAGCCTGGGACAATTTTCTGAAACAGCCATGCCCACAATCCTCAATTCCAGGAAGCTTTCCGGGGCCCTCAGGCCCGAGCCCGCCCTGAGAGGTCCAGGACTGCCCGGCCTCCCCCCGAGGAGTCTCCTGAGGCCAGGGCTAGAGCCCTGCCTCCTCTCCCCCCCTCTCCCCCCATCGCCTTCTCATCAGAAAAAGGGGGTCAGGATCCAGGCCACACTCACCTGCATCTGGCTAAGTCCCAGAAAGAGGTTGGGGCTGGGCAGACAGTGGCGGGCATCCACCAGCACCGTCAGTCCCTTGGCCTGGTCCTCAGGTCTGCCAAAGATTGGAGCAGAGGGGGTGACCCTCCTCCCCAACACTGGCCTCCCGAGGCCAGGCCCTGCTCCTCCCCCAGCCCGGCCCTGCTCCCACCTGGGAATGCTGTGCAGGTAAAGGAAGAGGCCCACAAGCTCCTGGACGCTGCAGTGAGGGCCCAGCCAGGCCAGGTTCTGGGTGCAGACCAGCAGCACTGCCCGGCCCTGGGCGTCCCTGGTCCCTGCAGGAAGGCAGAGCCTCACCCCCGGGGCCGCTCACTCCCCCTCCTCCCCCTAGCCTCCTCTGCCCCCGCGGTGCCCGCCCTGCCCTTCCTCGGGCCCTGGCTCCCTTACCAGGCAAGGCTGCTATGCCGCTGGCCAGCAGCTGCGGGGACAGGTCCCGGGCCCGGATGGGCTTCCCGGGCCCCCACAGGGCTGGAGGGCTCTGGGAGGCCGCGGGCTCTTCGGGCTCACCTGGGGAGAGGGGCTCGGCGCTACTTCCACTCCGTTTCTGGAGGCAGAAGCCTGAGCTCTGGGGTGTGGAGCCCCGGGAGGACTGAGGAGGAGAAGGCCCCAGCCTCGCTGCCCCCTTTCCAGGATGCTCGGGCGCTGCCGCCAGGGGCTTGGGCTTGGCCTGGTCCCGCAGCTGGTGGGTGGGAGCAGGGGCCCCCCTCGCCATGAGCCCGCCGTCCCCCTCCCCCTACCCGGTGCCCCCGGGCCCTGCTTACCCCCCCCAGGTGATGCCAGTCCCGGATCCTCTGCGGGCTCCCTGGATCCTCTCCTCATCTGGGCATCCTCCAGGGCAGAGGGAGCTGGGCCCCTGGGCCCTAGGCCTGGCCGTCCCTCTCCCCCTTCATCCCAGGTTGGCCCAAGAGCTGGAGGACCCTCGGGGGCGCGGAGGTCAGCTCCCCCTGGCGGGACCTCCTCCGGGCCCTGGCCACCTTCGGGCTCTGGGGGCCCCGGGGCGAGCTGCGGAGCCCCGGGGGGCTCTGGGGGACAGGGGCCACCTGGGCTCACGGGAGGCGGGGCCTCCTCTGCGGGGCCTTCGTCCGCCCAGGCGTCATCGTAACTGCAGACCGCATACCTCCAGTCGGTGGCGTGGCCTTGGGGGCCTCCGTCGGGGCCGCCCGCTGTCCCGGGCGCCTCTTGGGTGGCCATTCTTTGTGAGCCGAAGCAGGCGCCCCCTGCGGATGCTGCCAAGTCCCCTGCACACCCAACCTGGCCGGGGCCGGAGCCAAAGGGGTCTGCACTCCCGGCCCAGGCTGTGCTGGAGCTGCCA